>VMDO01008152.1:38600-86745 GCA_007922755.1 Pedetes capensis | reverse complement strand
CCCCAGGTTCATATCCATGGGGATGTTCTTTTTATGGCTTCACAAGGGAGAATTAGGGCTTGAAGGGATTTTGGGAAAGGGTGCTTTTGGTGGGGACTTGGTGCCTCTTTTATCTTTTTTTCATAAAACTGACCAGCACAAGTCAGATTTGACACATTTATGAATGCAGATCCTGGGCCATAAGTATTCAGAGGTGTCCAGTCCTACAGAGATGAGGTTTTGAGATGATCCTGTGTTTAGAGATCTCCACAAGAAGCAAGCCTGCAGCCGTAGCCCTGTGGTATCTGATCCCATCAGATGTCAGAAGCTAAGCAGGGTCGGGCCTGGTTAGTCCTTGGATAGGAGACCGCCTGGGAATATCAGGTGCTGTAGGCTTGGGAGAAGGACCTGGCAACCCACTGCCAAAAATCAACCTGCCATTGAAAACCCTATGAACAGCAGAGAAGCATTGAAAATAGTGTTTCACCTGTTGTACATAGGGTCGCTATGAGTCGAATACCAACTCAATGGCACCTAACAACAACAAGAAGAAGCAAGGAACTATAGCTGGGTATTAAGAGGCCATACTCAATCCAGTTCAATACTAAATTAGTGTAGAGGGACTAATAATTATACAAGAACTATGTAACTGATAAATTATTGTTGTTGTTAATCAGTGAATAGTAAGTAGCTACATTAAGTGGCTTGATATAGCCATATATATACCTATATCAAAACACCCTGTTGTGAACCATACACACAATCTTTACTTGTTAACATAAAAAAGTTATTTAAAGAAGTATTTAAATAACCTTGAGTTCAGGTAGAAAATCCTAAGGGCCAGATGAAGGGTGAAAGGAAGAAAGAAAAACCCAGGCACCAGGGTACATGCCTGTAATCCCAACTACTCAGGAGCTGAGGTAGGAGGACTGCAGGTTCATGGCCAGAGGCAGCCTGCGCAACTCAGCGACATTGTGTCCCCAGATAAAAAATAATTCAAAAGGGGCTGGGGTGCAGTTCAGTGGTAGAACATTTTCCTAGTATGAGCGAGGGCCTGGGTTCAACACCCAGTACCAGAAAGAAGAAAGGGAGAGAGAGAGAGAGAGAGAGGAAGAAGGAGGAGGAGGAGGAGGAGGAGGAAGAAGAAGAACAACAACAACAACAACAACAACAACAACAACGACAATGACAACAACAACGAGAAGAAAAAGAGGGGGAGGAGGAAGAGGAGGAGGGGAAAGAGGGAAGAGGAGGAAGAGAAAAAGGAGGAGGAGAGGAAGGAAGGAAGGAAAGAAGGAAGGAAACTTTTGGCATCTCAGAAGCTCATTCTGTTGGTTTCCATGGGTGGGGTGCCTAGGAGGTTAATGTGACCCAATAACATTCATGTTAACATTCCATATTTTAGCCCTAAAAGAAAAGAAAAAAAAACATACCCAAGATTGACACTAGGCAGAACCAGGAAACCCAGAAGCAAAGTCAATTTATTTAAGAAGAAGGAGAAGGAGAAGGAAGAAGAGGAAGAGGAAGAGGAAAAAGAAGAAGAAGAAGAAGAAGAAGGGGGAAGGAGGAGGAGGAGGAGGAAGAGGAGGAGGAGGAGGGAAAAGAAGAGGAAGAAGAGGAAGAAGGAGGAGGAGAAGGAGAAAGAGGAGGAGGAGGAGGGCAAGAAGAAGAAGAAGAAGAAGAGGAGGAGGAGGAGGAAGGGGAGGAGGCAGCACCCAACTAGACTATTAGGGGAAAAGGAAGTCTCCGGATACTGAAGGCCAAGGTAAAAAAAAAAGAAAAAAGAAAAACTTCAGCTATTCAGAATAATGATAGACACAATGTAGAAAAGGCAAATTTCTACAGGGTCTGAATTGCACTTCAAGTCCAAGGTAGGTTCACGCTGATAGGTTTCAAGTGATGACGTATGCACGACTGATTAAAACAGTTGGCAGTAATCCATTTGGATGCTAATTATGGACAGCATGCTGGACCAACTAGCACAGCTTGGGTGACAGAAAAAATAATAAGATGGCTCTAAAAAAAAAAAAAAATCCGGCCATGGTGATGCAGGCCCATCATCAGCTTGCTGAAGAGGCAGGAAAATCGCAAGTCTGAGGCCAGCCTGGGCTATATCTTTTACCAGAAATGTCTCTCTGTTTTACTGATTATGCAAGGCATTTGACGGGGTGGATAATTATAAATTGCACATAACATTGCGAAAAATGGAACTACCGGGGCACTTAATTGTACTCATGAGGAATCTGTACATGGACCAGGAGGTAGTTGTTGGAACAGAACAAGGAAACATTGCCTGGTTTAAAGTCAAGAAAGTTGTGTGTCAGGGCTGTATTCTTTCACAATACCTCTTCAATCTCGATGCTGAGCAAATAACCTGAGAAGCTGGACTTTATGAAGAAGAATGTGGCATCAGGATTGGAGGAAGACTCAATAACAACCTGTGTCATGCAGATGACACAACTCTGCTTACTTAAAGTAAAGGGGATTTTAAGTATTTACTGATAAAGATCAAAGACCACAGCCTTCAGTATGGATTGCGCCTCAACATCAACAAAACAAAAATCCTTATATCTGGGTCAGTACACAATTTCATGATAAACGGAGAAAAGATCGAAGCTGTCCAAAATTTTACTTTTCTTGGTCCTACAATCAACACCTGTAGAAGCAGCAATCAAGAAATCAAAAGACACATTGCATTGTGAAAAGCTGTTGCAAAAGACCTCTTTAAAGTGCTGAAAAGTAAAGATGTCACATTGAAGATGAAGATGTGCCTGACTCATGCCATGGTATTTTCGGTCACACCATATGGTTGTGAAACCTGGACATTGAATAAAGGTGACAAGAGAAGAATATTGATGCTTTTGATTTATGGTGCTTTAGACAAATATAGAATACACCATAGACTGCCAAAAGAACCAACACATCTGTCATAGAAATACAACCAGGGTGCTCTGTGGAAGCAAGGATGGCTAGACTGTGTCTGACATATTTTGGACATGTTTTTACGAGGGACCAGTTTGGGAGAGTGGCAGATCAGTGAAAAAAAGGAAGACATTCAACTAGATGGATTGACACAGTGCCTGCAACAATGGGCTAAAACATCAAAAAGATCTTGTGCCATAGAATCAAGGAGTGTTTTGTTCTGTTTTACATAGAGTCGCTATGAGCTGGACTCCATTTGACATCACCTAAAAGCAGCAAGAAAAGAAGTCCAGTGCAATGAGCCCAGAAAAAAAGGAAAATCCTAGTTAGCAAGCTCCAGTTAGCCACTTACTGTTGTTGTTAGGTGCCATCAAGTTGTGTCCGACTCTGCGACCCTCATAGGGTTTTCAGTGGCTGATTGTTTTGAGATTGCTTCAGGAGTGGATTGCCACATCCCTTTCCCATTTTTGCAGTGCTAAGAATTGAACCTAGGATCTCAGAGACTGCAGAACGGTGCTCTACCAACCGAGCCAAACCCCAGCAGTTAGTCACTCATATGACTCTTCCTTTTATGATTTTCTTCACTGGTAGGATTAGAGAGACTTAACTCATCTGAGACTGAACCAATTCTAGTGGAGCAGAGGATGTTACCAGCCATCTCCTGCAGACCAAACACAAAATAGAGCATCAGTAGACATAACCTAGCTGCTCCCCATCCCCTTCTACCCTGACATCTAGCCTCAATGACTTTGTCTACACTACACGGGGTCCCTTCTTTCATTGTTCTGAGCCTTGCAACAGATGAGACATACTGAGCTAACTAGTAGTAGCTTATTTTTGTTGTTGTTAGTCAAGTCCAACTCATAGTAACCCAATGTACAATAGAACAAAACACTTCCAGACACTGTGCCATGCCTGGCACTATTGTCAGTGCTTCTTTGCTATTCATAGGGTTTTCAACAGCTGATTGTTTCAGGCATGGGCTGTGGGGTCCTTCTCCCTTGTCTACAGCACCCAGTATTCCTAGGTGGTCTCCCATCCAAGAACTAACCAGGCCAACCCTGCTTATCTTCCAAGATCTGATGATATCGGACACCAGGGTGGCATGGCTGTAGACTAACTGGTGGTAGCGGATGGCTATAATTGCCTGAACCTTCCACACTGCAAACTTTTGTTTTTTTATTTGCATATGAGTAAAAATTTCTCCCAGTGTTAAAATATGGTGTAAGAAGAGGTTTTTTAAAGGAACACAGTTGCGTAGCCACTCTAATTAACAAAAATATTTAAGAAAAAAATGATCAAAATGTACTAACTGAACTTGAGTTAATTCTTTTAATCATTTTTAGCCCATCTTTTAATCTTTTATCTTGAGACAGGGTCTCACTAAGCTATGCAGTCTACCTCTAGCCTTGAACTTGCGATTCTCCTGCCTCCACCCCCCCGAGTTGCTGAGATGACAGGTGGGAGCCACTGTACCTGGTGCTAATATTTTATTTTTTCTAAGTCTTCACCACCATCTCAATCTGTGTGCACATATGTCTGTATACACATACATGCTGACATAAACCCTAACCTATTTTTAATGCAGTGATTACAGGAAACAAGATATAAATCATAAGTATCTAAAGACGACGATCATTTACAGGCAACTTGCAAAAAAGAACACCATGAAAAACAGCAGTGGTTATTAGGAACTCTCTAGAAAACCATTAATTTTTTTTCAAAATTAAAGACTTTCTCTAAAAAAGACTTAAGAGTGTGACAAAAAGCCTTACTATCCTGGTTTTTAAAAAGGAACTTCTGTTTGGGGGAGGAACAGAATAATTTAACCATTTTATAGATAAAAACCCAAATTCTAGGCTTATTCTTTTTATGCATTTTTCATGCAATAATTTGCAATATATGAATTTATATCTTTATGTGTATATTTGTTGTTGTTATGTGCTGTCGAGTTGCGTCCAACTCATAGGTACCTTACATACTTATTTGTAAGGTTTTCTTTTTATTATAATTATTGTGAATAATAATGAATGTTAGTGGAGTACATAGTAGTAAGGGTTTTGCTATTTCCATTGTGTACCTATTACATCATTTTTGGTGACACATCAACTTACGTAATATATGAAACCCTTTGGTTAATATGTGGTAAAATTGTATGCACTCATGGGGTAGCGTCTCAGTTTTTCCCACGTATTCATGGAGTTGCATCATGTAACTGGAGATTGTCCTCTACCCCTTTTTAACCCTCTGTATTATTTCCTCTCCCCATCCCCACTTCCACAATCTTTGCTCCCCCTGCTAGACCCCTCACCCTTTCTTTCTCCTCTACTTTTATTTTCCTTTCTTAGATAAGCCTAATTGTTGTTTTTCTATGTATATCTACATGTTTATAGGGTTTTTTTCTTCTTTTAAGTTAGGTTTAGCTCCAAGATATGAGTGAGAACGTACAGTATTTCTCTTTTGGGGCCTGGGTTTGTTCACTTAGGATGATATTCTCCAGCTCCATCCATTTTGCGGCAGGTGACATTATTTCATTCTTTTTCATTGCTGAGTAATATTCAGTTGTGTATATATACAACAAATTTTTATCCATTCCTCTGTTGATGGACATCTTGGTTGATTCCATAGCCTTGCAATTGTGAAGAGTGCTGCATTAAATATGGAAATGCAGGTGTCCCTGTGGTATGATGATTTATCAATCTTTGAGAATTTTCCCAGGAGTGGTATAGCTGGGTCATATGGCAGTCCTATTCTTAGTTTTCTAAGGTATCTCCATATTGATTTCCAGAGTAGTTGAACTACTTCACAATCCCACCAGCAGTGTAAAAGTGTTCCTTTTCCTCCACATCCTCCTTAGCATTTTTTATTTGTTTTATGGATTTTGGCCATTGTCACTGGAGTGAGATATGATGGCAGAGTTGTTTTGATTTGCATTTCCCTAATGGCTAAGAAAATTAAGTATTTTTTTATGTGTTTCTTGGCTTTTAGAACTCCTTCCTTTGAGAATTGTCTGTTCATTTCCTTTGCCCACTTATGTACTGGGTTATTTGTTGACTTAGTATTTGCTTTCTTGAGTTCTTTGTATACTCTTGAAATGAGTCCTCTGTCTGACCTGTAGGATGCAAAGATTCTCTCCCATTCTATAGGCTCTCCATTAACTTGGTGCTTATTTCCTTTGCTGCACAGTTTTTTAATTTTATGTAATCCCATTTGTTAATACTTGGTGCCATTTCCTGGACAATCAGAGTCTTGTTAAGGAAATACTTTCCCATGCCTGTGTGTTGGAATGTGTTTCCTATCTTCTCTTCTAGTAGGTGTAGGATTTCTTGTTTATGTTGAGTTCTCTTATTCATTTCAAGTTGACTCTTGTGTAAATTGAGATATACAGGTCTATTTTCAATTTTCTTCAAATTAATATGCAATTTTCCCAGCACCATGTGTTGAACAGGCTATCTTTTCTCCATTGAACATCCTGAATCCCTTTTCAAATATCAGGTGGCTAACATAGTTGTGTAGGTGTATGTGTGGGTCTTCAATTCTGCAAGTGGGCAAAGGAAATGAACAGACAATTCTCAAAGGAAGAAGTTCTAAAGGCCAAGAAACACATAAAAAAATACTCAATTTCCCTAGGGAATTGCAAATCAAAACAACTCTGCGATCCCATCTCACTCCAGTGGGAATGGCCAAGTACCAAGCTGTTTGGGCCAGTGCCAAGCTGTTTTTGCCACTATAGCTCTGTAGCATAAACTGAAGTCAGGTATGGCGATCCCACTTGTGCTATTTTTGCAGCTTAAGGCTGTTTTGGCTGTACACAGTCTTTTGTCCTTCCATGTGAATTTTAGGTTTATTTTTTCTATTTCGGCCAAGTCTGTCATTGGACTTTTAGTGGAGATTGCATTAAATCTGTAAACTGCTTTGGGTAATACAGCCATCTTTACAATATGGATTCTCCTGACCCATGAGCAAGAGACAGCCTTCCATCTTCTAGTGTTCCCCCTGCAATTTCATTCTTTACTGTGTTCAAGTTCTCCTTGTTTTTCTTAAGAAACAAAAGACTTGAATAGCATCATAGACCAACTGGACCTAACATGTCAACAGAATATTCCATCCATCCTACGTGGAATATACATTTTTCTCAGCACTACAAGGAACTTTTTCTGAGAAACACCTATTTTAGTCCACAAAAATGGCCTCAATAGATACAATATAATAGAAATCATCCCCTGTGCCTTATCATATCACAATGGAATAAAACTAGAACTCAAAAACAAGAAGAATTTCAGAAATGTTACAAATTCATGAAAATCTGGATAATACACTGCAGAATCATCAATCAGTCATCAAAGAAATCAAAGAGGAAATTTCTGCAATGAAATATGGATGAAAATACATCCTATCAGAATTTATGGGATATAGCAAAGGCAGTTCTAAGAGGGAAATTCATAGCCATGAGTGCCTTCATCAATAAGTTAGGAAGGACAAATAAAATAACTTAAGAATACATCTTAAGACAATAGAAAGCCAACAACAAATCAATCCCAAAAGGAGCACTCAGATAGAAATTATCAAGATCAAGCCAGAGATATCCCAATTAGATACAAAAAGACAATTCAAAGAATTAATCAGACTAAGAGCTGGTTGTTTGAAAAGATAAATAAAATAGACACCCTCCTAGCCAGTCTCACCAAAGAAAGAAAGAAAAGACCCAAATTTTAAAAAGTTAGAGATGAGAATGGGGCCATAACCACTGATACCAATGAAATCCAGAAGGTCATCAGGGAACACTTTGAGAAATTGTACTCCCCCCAAAATGAAAATACAGGAGAAATGGAAAAGTTCATTAACACATATGAATTACCAAATTAAACCTGGTTGACTGCTTCATCTTTCTTTCTATCTTGGCATCTGAGTAAATAAGGTCCTCTACCTTTTCCTCATGGGAGAGGGGCATGGCAATCCACTCCCAAAGCAATCTTGAAATAATCAGCCATTGAAAACCCTTTGAGGGTCACTGTGAGTCAGACCAACTTGATGGCACCTAACAACAACAACTTTTTCCTCAGTTTCAGCTAACCTGTTCTCGGTTTCATCTAGGCTGGATACTGAAGATTCTACCACAATACAGAGTTGATAAACTTTGCCCTGCTTCTCAAGGACCTCTGCTTGATTATTCTTCAGGATCCCAATTTCTTTGGAGAATTTTTCTTCCAAATTAGATATCCTTTTGTCCCATGAATCAATTGTCCTTGTGATGGTGTCACTGAGGTCTTTCAGTAAGTTTATAAGCAGTGTTCTAAATTCTCCATCAGGCATCTCCAGGAATCCAGTTACCCTGAAATTATCTACTGAGGTGCTTTGGTCCATAGGATCTTCCAGTACAGCTTGAACTTTCATATTTCATATGTAAATTGCTTGGTCTGAGTGCTAGGTCTCACCTCCTCCATGTGTAACAAGGTTCTCCCGCGATGTTCCTGTGAGTTTGGGTGATGACAGGTCACTGGCGCTTCTCTCCCTCTTCCACATGCCCGGACTTTGCAGCCTCAGTGTCCGGTGCCTGGCTCCTGCTGCAGCCTCTGCACTCAGCACTTCCCCCTCAGTTTCTCCCCATCCTGTGTATTCCCAGCCCTAAATCATACAACAGCCTAAACCAGGTGTCTTAGGCCCCCCAGATCCATGGCACTACTTCTCCACATTGAGAGCCCTGTGGAGCCCCAAATGCACCTTAATCTGAAGAAGCTTCCTTAGGCTCTGGGATCCAGCAGCACCAGCTGCTTTTCTCCATCCCTGAATTTGTCACCTTTCAGTTTTCCTCCTTCCAGCTCACAGTTCCAGTGCCTCCAGAGGCCAGGGTGGCGACTGTCTCTCCCCAATTTAAAAAAAAAAAAAATAGTCCCAGGTCTGAGACCCTACAGTGGGACATGTCATTCTTCCCAGGAGAGCCCTGAAGACCTCTGCCTTGTCCACATTGCCTCCCACCAGCTGCACACCATCAAGGAGGGCCCTGCCTGCACCTTTCTTCAGCAATGTGTCCTTGCTACATGGCCTGCTATACCTCCCTCCAGCTGTTTGCCATCAGAAATGCCCCAGCTGGACCTCTCTTCAGCCACGCACCCTTGCGGGCAGCTCTGCCTTGTCTTCCACCAGCTGCACACCTTCAGGGGTGGCCCTGCTTGATCTCTCTTCACCCACGCATCCTTGCAGGCTAAATCCCAGCCCACACTTGTGTATATAAGCACATGAATATATAAATACATAGATAGATAATAAGGAACTGAGGTTTAGCTCAGTTGATAGAATGCTGCTCTGTGCTCTCTGAGGCCCTGGATTCCATCCCTAGTGCCACAAAAAGTGGGAGAAGGAAATGGCAGCCCACTTCCTAAACAATCCCAAAACAATCAGCCATTGAAAACCCTGTGAGGGTTGCTATGAGTCCGACCTGGCTTGATGGCACCTAACAACTAACATAGATATGTAACTATATAGTTATAATAAATGTAAAGCTTTTAATGATTGTTAGTTGTTGGGTGCTATCTAGTATAACTATAAAATTTATTAATATATTAAATAAAACTGTATATATCATACTAACTTTACCATCTTGGGTAACTATAATAACTTTTCAAATGAATATAACAAATGTCAAATCTATAATCTTGTATATATCATGGTGCCAAAAACTGCACATTTTAAGAGATGTTATCTATGAATTTGTCTACAGCCATAGCCCTGTGGCATCTGATCCTGTCAGATCTCAGAAGCTAAGCAGGGTCAGGCCTGGTTAGTACTTGGATGGGAGACCGCCCAGGGAACACCAGGTACTGTAGGCTTGGGAGAAGGACCTGACAACGCACTCCCAAAGATCAATCTGCCATTGAAAACCCTATGAACAGCAGAGAAGCATTGACAATAGTGTTTCACCTGTTGTACGCACAGTCACTGTGAGTAGGCTACTGACTCGATGGCACCTAACAACAACAATCTATGAATTACTTTTTGAAGTTAAATTATAGTAGAAATGTGTAGCACAATGTTTACTCAAAGGATGGTATTAAATAAATGAATGCTAGCACCACCCTGCAACAGGAGAACAGAGTAAACAGCAGAAGCATGATGGTTGTTCTCGGAGCCCAAGACCATCTAGAGGTGGTATTTGAAATTCGAGAACATGGTGGGAGTACAAGACAATGGAGGCAATTGGAATGGAGGATGCAACAGAAACTCTAACCTAACAATTGCACGCATTTGTGATCAGTTTGAGATGCACAGTACTGTGCATGATGTGTACAGGGGAAGATCTGGAAAGACTTGTGCAGAGGCCTTCTGCTATGGTTCTGGTGCTGGAACAGTTTATACACCCACTGAACAATGTGCACGTGAGACAGGATTTAGCAGAACAAGCCTATGACACATTCTCTGTGTGTGTGTGTATGTGTGTGTGTGTGTGTTTGTGTGTGGTGCTGGGGATCGAACCCAGGGCTTTGTGCATGCTAGGCAAGCATTCAACCACTGAGCCACATCCCCAGCATGATGCATTCTTTTTTTTTTTAATTTATTTTTTATTGGAAATTTTTAATGTACAACTTAATATGATTCATTATGACATGCATTTCATTATGACATTTCTATATATGCATTTTGTTGTACATTACACAGACAAGTTCCCCCTTACCCCCTTGTGCACTTCTTCCCCTTGTCCCACCCCCCACCCCCACCAAAGACTTCTCTTCCATTTGCTTGTCTTTTTATGGTAATATTTTTCTGTATATCCTTGGGTCCCAATTATGTTTAAGATTGAGACTTTTTCTGTAGTGAACTATCTTTTTACATTGTCAGTACTATTACATGAATTTTCTTTGGTGTTATTGGTGTTATTATAATTATTTCCAGGACTACTAAAGTTGGGCTTTTCACCCTGAGGTCACCCCCTCCCCTATTCCTCACTCCTCACCCCCCCCCTCCTCTCCCAGGGTTTCTTCCTTTTGATAGATCCCTCCCTCCTTCTTTTGCATTCCCTAAATTGAACATGATGCATTCTTAAAAGAGAAAAATGGAAAGTATTCATCCTAAGATATGTATGCAGTTTTTTATGCCCTCTGTATGTTCATATTTCAGTGTAATTATAGTGTCTACTATAACTTTCCACATTATCATTGTTAATCAAAGAAACTAACTTCTTTTCTCTAGACATAAGAGAATACTGGAGGTAAGAAAACAAAAAACTAGCAATTTCTTCTCTTTATGAATACTAATTTCATATCATTTTAACACATTTGAGGTGCCAAAAGTGAACATACAAATTATTTGCATATTTTGCTTATCTATTGCCGTCCTAAGAAATAAGGACAAGTTAAAGTTCTGTTTAGCAACTAGTATGTATTTTCTATCTTTCATTCTTACAAATTGCCCAGGTAGCAAAGATTATTAATTAGTTAATTAACCATTTGTCTAAGGTATTAAAGTTAATTAAGGATGCAGAAATTATAATTTTGTTAATGTAATGAATCTTTCTGACACAAAATAGAATTCTTTAAAAATCCACTATTACCTTTTCATTTAGTGGAATATGATTATATGTGTGCATGTGAGTATGTATATAAATTTTCAACAAGTTATGGAAACAATGATGATTTACTTAACTCATAAAAACAATGTAATTCATTTAGGCACTTTAAATCATAAGGAGGGTTGGAGTTCAGCTCAGTTCATAGAGTGCTGCTCTGGACTCTCTGAGGCCCTGGGTTTGATGCCAAGCATCACAAAAATGGGAGAAGGACGTGGCAGCCCACTCCTGAAACAATCCCAAAATAACCAGCCATGAGAAGCTCTATGAGGGTCTATATTAGCCAGACCCAACTTGATGGCACCTAACGACAAGAACAGCAAATCATAAGGAACTTAATCTTGGTCTTGTACAAACAAAATATTGTTCTTTACTTTTGTATGGTAAACTACATTTTAAAGACCCTACATCATCCTCAAGAGTCTTGATTTATCTTAAAACTAAGCTTTTCTTCTGATCTTGTGGTTATAGTTAAAAGAACATTTTGTAAATTCAATTTTTAATCTCCACAATAGAAACACAGCTTAATTTTTTCTGCCTTTTAGATATTTTTGATTACTGATATAGAATGTATATTCCTAAAGTGCACTCCTAAAAAAAGATGATTATTTTAATCAATGAATATTTAAAGTTTCCCAAGACAGGAGAAAAGAGGATAAAAGGAATAGAGAAGTGAAAAGCCAACTGCATACATAAGATATTATGATAGCTGATTAGAACAATTATTTAGCACCTAAAATTTTCTCAAGCAACATATTTAATAGCCACCTCAATGAACAGAGATGTAGGAGGGAGTGTCTGCAATAAGCCCACTGCTCTGTTTATAAATGGACCAAATAGATGATCTCCCAGTGAGCTTTTCTTCCCTTTTGGTGCTAAGGCGTCTCTCAAAAGAACAATCCTGTTCATATCAGAAATTCCCCCAGAACACCCACTGCAATTCAACCTGGTGCCAGTTAGAGAGAGAAGCATAGACATGAAGGCACCACAGGAAAGCAGAGGCTCATCCCACAGGAAAAGCATAGTTTCAGATCCATCAGACCCCATAGGCACCGGCTGCAAGACCCCCACAGGATAGTGCTTGCACAGTCTGCTGTCTTCAGCACTTGTCCAAGCCCAGGCCAGGTAATACCTTCTGATTCCAAGACTAATCCAAACAAAGCATTTCTCAGAGACAGAAAGATAAGACTGATGGGGGAAAAAAAGAGTTTTTTGTAAGGGTTTGAAAGAGTGGCACAAGTCAAAGTGTATCCAAAGAATCTTGGTTATAAGGGACCTTCTGAACTCCTTAGCCTCCTAAGCTGGCCCAGGGACAATCTTTCCTGGCTTATGTTTGTCATCCCCCATAGACCTTTCCTTTAAGAGAGAAATAACACTGAAGATGCTAGACTATAAGAAGAGATATTAGCAGGTCAGAAAACAGTTTCACCAAAGAACAATAAAAATTTAATCAGGTAATGAAAAAGCCACTGCTAACCTTATGGGTGGGAGAAGGACCTGGCAATCCACTCCCAAAATATCAATCTGCCATTGAAAACCCTATGAGGGTCGTTATGGGTCAGACACTGACTTGACAGCACCTAATAACAATAACAAACAACCTTATGGGAGAAGAAGAAGGGAGGAAGGAAGGGAGGGAAGGAGGGAAGAAGGAAAGAAGGAAGGAGAAGAGAAAGGAAGGGAAGGAGGGAAGAAAGAAATGAGGAAGGGAGGAAGTGGAAGAGAAAGAAATGGAAGGGAAAGGAAGGAATGTTGCTGTTATTGTCGTTAGGTGCCTTCGAGTCGGTATCCAACTCATAGCAACCCTCATAGGGTTTCCAATGGCTGACTGTTTCAGGATTGCCTTGGGAGTGGATTGCCAGGTCCTTCTCCCATTTTTGTGGTGCTGGGAATTGAACTCAGGACCTCAGAGACTGCAGCACAGCGCTCTACCAACTGAGCTAAATCCCAGCCCAGGAAGAAAGTGGGGAGGGGGAAATAAAAAGCACTTGAAGGGGAAAGACCTCAACAAAATACTGGAGCTCGGTTCAGCATGAACTTAACAATGGGCAATGTGATGCCTCAAACAGCTGGAGACATGGGATCTCAAATTAGTACACGAAATTAGTGAGTTGAGTCCTGCCCAAGGAAGTACAGCTCTCAGATGAATATTGATGGAAGCTCCAATCCATAGATATGTGACAACAAACCACTGACCTCTAGGAACCCATCTATAATAAAAGAGATCCAGAGTTATTGACTCATTGTACCAAAAGAGATTGCTCACTGAGGAGAACTATGGGGTGTCTCCCTAAGAGGGTACTAGGAAGAACTTTTGCAAAGGACTTGTGTTTATGTTAGGTGATTTGAAGGCAGTTACAAATAAACAGGGATTTACTCTGGCTTGGCGGCTGTAGGGAAGCAGGAGTAATTCTGTGACTGTGAGTGGATATCCTTGTATTTTTTAACTAGAAGGTAATAGAGGAAAGCAGAGCCAAAGCTGTAGCTGGTAAAGAAGTAGCCAGCACCTGCAGTACACTGGAAAGGGGTATGTTGGATCCTTTTTGTGGTCTGGATAGTTTTCTTGGGTCTGTGATGAGACATGACTATGGAGTGACCTCACCTTTTGCCTTATCCCCATGATGGGTAAATTTTTAAATCAGCCTGAAGGGTTGAAAATGCTGCTAGGGAAATGAAGTAGAGGGGCAGAGCAGAGAAGACATTATTCATAACCATCCTTGAAGTACTATTTGTCTTCATTTTACATGTTTAACTTTGGTGAGGGGCTGGGATTTAGCTCAGTTGGTAGAATGTCACTCTGCAGTCTCTGACGTCCGAGGTTCAATTCCCAGCACCACAAAAATGGGAGAAGGATATGGTAATCCACTCCCAAGGCAATCCCAAAACAATCAGCCATTGAAAACCCTATGAGGGTCACCATGAGTTGGACACAACTCAACAGCATCTAATAACTTTGGTGAAAACATTAAAAGTTAAAAACTTTAAAAAAACAAATGTTTTTTCTGAAGGAGTAGAAGTAGCCTGATGAAGAAGGAAAAGAAAAAGGAACAGAGCTAGGGATGAGTATATTACATTAGAACTGAAGGAGGCCATTTTACCCAGACCATAGTAAGGTATGATGAGCAGGAAGTACAGGCAGAGACAGCTCGGACTGCACTGTGATTTCCACACAGGACAGGAAGTACCTCTGGAGACCACATGTTTCCAGGTTGTTTGTAATAAAATACACACAAATAGTGATTCTTTTCTGACCAACCACTGAGGCAAACACTGTTGTGTGTGTGTCTCTCAACACTTTGCTTCCCTCACACCTTCGTTTCTGCCTCATTACTGGCCTCATAATAGTCTCATCTTATTTACCATATTTACCTGCTTAAATTGGCACACAGATCCAAAGAGAGATTGGATGTAAGGCACAACTTGAAGTTTTATGTTCTGTAGAAGTGCACAAAATGACTATTGGTCTTTACCCAGCTTTGTTTTGTTCTTTTAACAATTTCTTGATAAACACAGAAGTCATTTTGAGCAAAGAGCACAGGAACTCTTTTACATTTATTAATGAATATGAAGGATTAAACACATTTGGGACCACTAACACTAAGTAGGGGGCTGGCATTTAGCGCAGTTGGTAGAGCGCTGCTCTGCAGTCTCTGAGGTCCTGAGTTCAATTCCCAGCACCGCAAAAACGGGAGAAGGATGTGGCAATCCACTCCCAAGGCAATCCCAAAACAATCAGCCATTGAAAACCCTATAAGGGTTACTATGAGTCGGACACAACTCGACAGCACCTAACAACAACAACAATACTAAACAATAATAACTCCCAAAGGAATTGATTTGATGCTATATATAGACTGATGTAAGGAGGTTTTATATATATATATATATATATATATATATATATATATATATATATATATATTTCCTCTGAACTGAATGCTTGTCTTGAAAAACCTCTGTCCTTGAATTCACCTTGAGAGGATTGCACAGAAATAAAGGACCTTTTTCAAAGGCAGACATCTCTAGAGAAAGGATGTAAGGAAGTGGAAAAGGGGAAAGCTGCTCCTCGTGTTTTTGCTGAATTGTCCCCTTTCCCTTTCCGGCAGGAGGGTGCCAAGTGCGATTTGCCAAGGAAACCCTTGACCTTGGAGTTTTAAAAATCTTGTGGTTTCATAATGTGGCCATGTTCCAAGTAGTCCCTGGGAACCACCTTACTTTAGGGGGAACTGGAGTTTAGAAGCAAATTTCTTACTCTCTCGAGTATACATAGAGACTCAGGAGAAAAGATAAATACGCACAAGGAAAGAAAAGCCATACTTTCATGCTAACTATGTGTTCTGATCAAATATTGATTACATTAGAAGAACATTGGCATATGAACTAAATCACAGAATGGGTGGTCTTTTTGTTTCATGGGCTTAAATCTCTTGCCAATAAGATTGAGGCGCTAGCTAAAAGGATAGGCACCCTCGACTGCTTTTCTGAAGTTTTGCACTGCAGAAGACACTGTGCTGAGCAGGAAAAAGAGATCTATGAAAGGAAATAAAAATCGTTAAAAGGAAATCTATAAAAGACCAGTGGAAATTGCCCTTTCGTAGCGGCAACATTTCACAGTAGCCAAAAAATGGAAACAGCCAGGGTTCCCTTGATAAGAGTTTGGATTTTGAAAAAGTTCTGAAGGTGGGTGAGGGTGATGGAGCGCAACGGTATAAGCATCCTTAATGCTACCTCGTTGCATGTTTCAAATGGTTAAGATGATAAATTTGGTGTTGGTGTTGTTGTTGTTAGGTGCCATTGAATCGGTATCCAACTCATAGCGACCCTCATAGGGTTTTCAATGGCTGATTGTTTCGGGAGTGCCTTGGGAGTGGATTGCCAGGCCCTTCTCCCATTTTTGCGGTGCTGGGAATTGAACTCGGGGCCTCAGAGACTGCAGCGCAGTGCTCTACCAACTGAGCTAAATCCCAGCACCAAATTTGGTGTTAGGTACAAAAAAAAAAAAAATTTGGTGTTAGGTACATTTTTAAGACCATGGGAAAGCCATTTTCTCGCTCCGGGCCTCAGTGGCACCACCTGGGAAATGGGTCTGTTGGATAAGATGGTATCCAAGGAGACCTTCAATGCTGCAAATCTGTATGTCTAAAACAATCCCTCCACCCTCACAGGGTTTAGCTTCAAGGTGGGGAGATAAGAAGCATGAACTGAAGATAAACTAATGCAGTTACTGTTCTAAGTCCCGATTAGTGATCAAGAAAAGATCAGCATCGTGTGAAGGGAGGACCGAGCAGAAGTGTGGAGGCAGCTTTGTGGACAGAGCTGGACAGCACCCACCTAACACAGCCTCAGATCTAGACAAAGCCGAGCCAGTGGGGTGGTCTTGGCAAAGGTGGGTGGGTCTGAGAATGGCCGTGGTGGAAGATTCTGGTATCGGCGTGCTGTGGGAAAAGGTTTAGGAGGCTGCATGGGAGGCTCGGAGGGACTCTGAGTGGAAGAGAATGGACAGTAGGCCCAGGCCACACACACCCCAGCCATGTGGTCCTGGGCCTCGAGCTCCGCTGCAGGACTCCAAGATCATGTCATCTGTAAAATGAAAATCCCGAGCAGCTAACCTTGCCCTTCCGGCTCAAAAGCACCTGGGACTCTGTTTGCAAACCTGTGGGGATCCGCACGCGCTGGGACTGCAGCCGTGACGGGCCCAGAGCCTCCCCTGGGCAAGCTCCCTTTCTCCAGGGCACTAGGTGATCAGGAACAGGAAACAATGCCCCACTTCCCTCTGCCCGTCCAAGCAGCTGGCCAGGGCTTCAGGTCCCACACTGGAGTCCGTTTCCTTCCCTAGCCACTGGAATGCCTAGAGGACATGTCTGTCAGCCACTCGTGCTCCTACATGGGCCTTTGCGGTCCTTTGCGGCCCTGCATTTTCATTTGCCAGTTTCCTGTGGACCCACCATGTCCTCCCGGCATGTCGTAATCTCAGCCTTCTTTCTGTTCTCCACAGGGGTTCATGCAGAGCTAAGCATAGAGTGGGTCCTCAATTAAAGGCCCTGTTTCCATCCCCAGCACCACACACACACACACACACAAAAAAAAAAAAAAGTGGGGGGAGAAGGACCTGGCAGCCCACTCCCAAAATAATTCTGAAACAATCAGCAGCTGAAAATCCTCTGAATAGCAGAGAAGCACTGACACCGCACCAGGCATGGCCCAGTGCTGGAGAGCGTTTCCTTTGGTCGTACACTGGGTTGCTAAGAGTCAGATGGGACTTGACAGCACCTAACAACAAATACACTTAAGTGACATAGCCAGGCAGAGAGGGGAGGTGGACGGCAAACACACAATGAGCAATGAAAGAGTGTCCACCTCCAGGAGTCAGGAGAGCGGGCCAGCTGACTCAGCCTGGCACTCCAAGCCCACAGGTCCCTGGAGGCCCATTGCTTCCATAATTGGCAGTGCTGTGACTTCAATTTCTGCTGAGCATGCTCATAAATATTAACCTGAGAATATAGTAATGAAAGTGGCACCTCCTTTCTCACTTCCCAGACCCAAGAACAGAAGTACTTGGCATCACATCTATAATAAAATATCAATATACTGTCCGGCAGCGTGCATATAAGAAAAGCACATTTTCCAGAAAATGTCCCCGCTGCTTTTCTTGAAGGACTGGACAGAAAGTGACCTTTCAGACTGCTTGGACAGTGCCCAACGTGCTACTACATTGGAAACCTGTTTAGTGGCTAAGACAGTTTGCTTCCAGATTAATTATGGATGTTCTGCCGTTTCCAGATTACATTAGGAAGGAACTATGTCACCAGCTGTGATCAATGGATGGGAGATGAGTCTTGGCTGCATCCTTTCCAGATAAATAAGTTGAGGTTTGAAAAAACTCGGAGATCATTTCAAATGAGTAAAGTTAAGATCTATGGAGCTAACTTGGAGTTGTGGCCTCCTGGGGAATTTGCAGCCCTCTCTGCCCCCCACGCATTCACAGTATAGAAGAGAAGTCATTTAGAATTTAGACTTGACTTCCAGGGCTGGGATTTAGCTCAGTTGGTATAGCGCTGCTCTGCAGTCTCTGAGTTTCCAAGTTTGATTCCCAGCACCACAAAATGGGAGAAGGACGTGGCAACCCACTCCCAAGGCAATCCCGAAATAGTCAGCCATTGAAAACCTTATGAGGGTCTGACTATGAGGCAGACTCGACTCCATGGCACCTAACAACAACAGCAACAATTTGACTTCCAGCCTTGGTTTCTTACCAAATTAAAAAATGAATAGTCAAAAGAGAAGGAAGGAAGAAGTATAAAGAAGGAAGAAGAGGGAAATAAAGAAGAAGGAAGTCAAAGAAGGAAGTTGAAGTATAAATAAGTTGTCCAAATAGTTAAAAAAATGGACATCAAAGAATGGAGATAATTTTAACATATTTTTATTATCAACCTGGAAAAAAAATTTGTCTGGCACCTCTGATAATTCATATTAACACTTCTCTTTTACTTTGTTTAATTTTTGTCACAGTAATATAAATACCATGTCTGGAGTGGCCAACAGTTCTATTTGGCTTATTAGGAAAAATAACCCCTCAGTTTTCAGATTTTTTTTCCTTTGTTGTTTGTATCCGAACTTTTAAAGATGATCACTTGCTACTTAAGGCATCAGCAAACATTTCCTATAAGGAATAAAACAGCAAATATTTTAGCTCTGAGAACCCCATAGTCTCTGTTGCAATGACTCAGCCCAATGGCTGCATCATGAAAGCAACTGAGGTCATTGTTAGGTGCCGTCAAGTTGGGTCCGACCCTCATAGGGTTTTCAATGGCTGATTGTTTCCAGTGGACTGCCACATTCTTCTCCCATTTTTACCATGCTTGGGATTGAACCCAGGTCCTCAGAAAGTGCAGAGCAGGTGCTCTACCAACTGAAGTAAACCCCAGCCCATGAAAGCAACTACATATGAACAAATGGGCATAACTGTGTGCCAATAAAACTTTATTTGCAAACACAGGAGACTGGCCTGTGGGCCAGAGTTTACTGAGCCCTGTGCTACTCCTTGAATTTTCATTTTTAGTTCATCACTATCAGCTGACTTCTTACTGTAGAAGATAGGAATCAGCCTTTTTCCCAGCCAAGAGACCACTCTCTGTAGTGCCAACGCCTCCACGTGCTTTCTGGGCCACCTTCTTTCCCGCAGTATAGGTAGCCAGCTGTGGTTAGTCAGAATGCAGAGTTGTCATGCTACTGATAGCTGAACCATGTGATAGAATATTTCCTTTCTTGCCCATTTTTGTTTCCCTTAGGGGCAATCATTGTCTTGCTGTCTTACTTTCCATGTAGTTAACATTCAAAGAACTGATTATGAATTCAAACTCAAATTCTCTCCCAATATTAAAATCTTCATTCACCATATTTGGGCACATGTAAGACAGTCTTTCCCTCTCCTGTCCCTGGGGAAGACACCCCAGGGCATTCTGACTGGATTAGCCACTGTCATCCTTGCACCTCTGTCATCACAGACTCTTTGGCCCTGGATTGTCCAGAGAGAATCCCTTTCCTGTCTCCAGGACCTCTTCTTTATAGATCTACTGTTGTTAGGTGCCGTTGAGTCAGTATCCGACTCATAGCGACCCTATGGACAACAGGAGAAACACTATTGTCAGTGCTTCCCTGCTGTTCATAGGGTTTTCAATGGCTGATTGTTTGGGGGAGTGGGTCACTGGGTCCTTCTCTTAAGCCTGCGGCACCTGGTGTTCCCAGGCAGTCTCCCATCCAAGTACTAACCAGGTCCCACCCTGCTTAACTTCTAAGATCTGATGGGATCAGATGCCACAGGGCTATCGCTGCAGGCTTTGTAGATCTAGTCCCTTGTTATTAAACGGAGCCATCTTCCTGGAGTTTCCTGAGAAAGATGCATGGGAGTTATGTTTCCTGAAGCATTACAAGTCTGAAAACATCTTCATTCTCCTTCACACTTAGTGGAGATCAGACTGAGTGCAGACGCTCAGGGCAGAAGACATTTCTGTTCATGGTTTTGAAGAAATTCCTCCCCTGTTATTGTTCTTGACAAGTTTGATACCATTCTAATTCTTTTTTGGTTTTCGTTTCACTTTTTGTTTTTGTTTTTGTTTTTGTTTTTGTTTTTGGCAATACTAGGGGGTTGAACACAGGGCCTTGTGCACACTTTGCAAGTGCTTTACCACTGAGCTGCACCTCCAGCCTCATTTTTTATTTTTTTTTTTTATTTTGAGACACAGTCTCACTAATTTGCACAGGCTGTGCCTGGCCTCAAACTCAAGATCCTCCTGCCTCCACCTCCAGAGATGCTGGGATGATAGGCAGGCTTTACCACACCTGGCTCCACCAGTCTTGATTCTTCATTTGAACACAGCATTTTTCTCTCTAGAAGCATTTAGGTGCATATTCTTCCCCCTTCCCCCTTTTCTGAAGTCTGTAGTTTTATTTGATGTGGGTCTCTTTTGACTCTTTGTACTGGAGCGTTTGATGAGACTTTCAGTCTGAAAAGCTACTCTTCAGCTCTAGCACATTCCTTTGGGTTGATTTTGGGGCACAGTTTCCTCTATTTCATATTCTGTTCTCTCTTTACAGAATTTATATTATCCAGATAGCCATAGACTGATCCTCTAATTTTCTTCTCTTTTCTCTCATTTGTTCAATTTCTTTATCCATTGTTTGCCCCAGATTTCTAAGCCATGTTGGCAAATTTACATTTTGAAAATTCCCATTGAGTTTTTCCTTTCTATTATTATGACTTGAATTTCCACGAGCTCTATTTTTGTTCTTTGGTTGTTCCTTTTCTATTTCTCATTTCATAGAAGCAATATGTTATTTCTCAGAAGATATTAACAATGGTTTTCTTCCAATAGTTTTTGCCATACTCGGCCTCGCTCTACTCCAAGTAACTTTATTTTATTTGCATGCTTGTTTCTACAGTTATATGCATGTTGGTTTTTCTTTGGATTTGTCCTATGTTTGAGAACTTCCTTCCATTGTCTAGTGACCCTTTAGCCTGTATCCACATTTAAGAGGAAGGCCATAAAGATGTGACATAGATGGGGCCCGTCACCTATAGGCTTCACAGACTGAGGTGCTGCACTGAGGAGCCCCTGAGATCAGTGTCACTGAGTTTTTCTCATGGGTTGATCAAGAGCTCCTGAGAAGCATGTTTGGCTCTCTGGCCTGGAGGGTAGATGCCTGGCTGCCATTTTTCTTGCAGCTATGGAAGAAGAAAGCTGTGGGGTTTCAACATTTGGTGCATAAACTTTTACCTACTATCCCCACTTTTGGTGTAGAACATCTGACTTCCCTGGCCTTGGAGTCCACTCACTAAGAGAGACTGTTATATACTCTCTCCAGAATTAACCTTCCATCTTCTGCCAGCAAGGGAAGGGCGGTTGCCGGGGGTGGGCAATGGGCCTATACCTGTTCTTAACAAACTTCTAGTGAGTTCTCCTGTGTTGGGCTCTGTGTTTACACTTTTATCCAGTGCTAACTCTTGTCATCAATTGCTTAACTTTGGGGACATCTGAAGTGCAAACCGGGTTGCCACTCTGCTGTCTCCACGGAGACTTCAGGTCCTCTGTCCTTGGAGATGCCACCACTTAAGATGGTCCCACGGTCTTTCAGCTTCCAGAACGTTGTTGCATCTCCTTCCCCCAGTCCTTGTCCTTAGATTTTTGTATCCGCTAACACATTACTCTTCCTTTCATAGAGAATGTACGTGTTCAACCTGCCATCTTTACCTGGAGCCTGCAGCATTTCTATGTTAGTGGAAGTTTGAAGTGTATCTTGAAAAGTCTCATTTTAAAATATTGTGATGTATTAAAACTAGTTGTTGTTGTTAGATGCTGTCGAATTGTGTCTGACTCATAGCAACCCTCACAGGGTTTTCAATGGCGATTAAAACTAGGGGCATAGCATTATTTTCAACTGGCTTTTCAAAAGGATTAATTGGCCATTTAAGGAATTTACAAAGAAATTTTTTTCAAATAGTCAAGTCACTTGTTAAAACAAATTTCATATTTTAAAACTGTGGGGTTTTGTTGTTGTTGTTGTTTTGGGTTTTTTTGTTTTTTTGTATTTCCCACACCATGAATTTTCTTCATGCTTTAAGAAGGAAGTTCAGGGGGGAAAGATAAAATTGTATACACTTATATGTGAATTATACATCAGAGAATTATATATATTTATAAACATGGTTATCATTATAAAATTAATGCATGTTCATTACAGAAACTTTAAAAGGTATAAGAGAAGCCTAAAAATCATCTGTACTCTCAGCAATCACAAAAAGCTGAACAGCTTGCTGCATTGGCCATGTTTCATATACATGGCTAAGAACTAGTGTGCTTATGTATGTTGTTGTTGTTAGGTGTCATCGAGTCGGGTCTTGACTCAAAGCATCTCCCTGTACAACAGAAGGAAATGCTCTCTGACACTGTGCCATGTCCAGCACTATTGTCAGTGCCTCTGTGCTATTCATAGGGTTTTCAATGGCAGATTATTTCAGGAGTGGATTGCCAGATCCTTCTCCCTACTTATGTATAGGTATCATTTTTAAGTTAACATTAAATAGATCTAATTTTTAAAGTTTGATATATATGCCTAGATTTTTCTAGAAGATTTCTGCTATATAAAGGCAAACATTGCAGTAGTGAGTTGAAGTGCATTTATTCTTTAAGCATATTTGTTTGTGGAAGTTCTAGAAATAGATCTATTGTATGTAGCTGACATTCAACCTATATACATTCACAGTGACCCATGCCTGCACACCACTGCTTCTCTTGCCTCTAGACTTTAAATTGACAAATCTTTTCATTTGACCTGAAACTTTCCATTGAGAGGGAAGTGTTGCTAATTGCTCTGGTTATAGATGGAATAGTGACAGTAACAAACAGAAAATTCATGTGTTGTTGTTGTAAGGTGCCATCAAGTCATGTCCGACTCATAGCGACCCTCATAGGGTTTTCAAAGTCTGTTTTGGGATTGCCTCAGGAGTGGATTTTTGCAGTGCTGGGAATCTAACTCAGAACCTCAGAGACTGCAGAGCAGTGCTCTACCAACTGAGCTAAATCCCAGCCCCAAAATTCATGTATATCATCATCTTTTGTCATATTTTAAACCTGTGAGTTAACTTTCCAGCCTAAGGAGAATGCCTTGGTAAGGTTCTGGAAACCTGAGTTTCCATAAATGTACCTAGGTTTTTTTGAGCCCCACTCTGCCTACTACCACAGCAAATTCAAGATAGACTTTTACATATGAAAGCCTACAATAGACAGTTCTCAAATGAAGAGGTCCATAAAGCCATGAAACACACGAAAAAATGCTCAGTATCCCTAGCCATTAGGGAAATGCAAATCAAAACAACTCCTGAGATTTCACCCTACACCAGTAAGAATGGCCATAGTCAATAAAACAAATAACAACAAATGCTGGCGAGGTTGCGGCGAAAAAGGAGCACTCTAACATTGTTGGTGGAGTTGTAAATTGGTCCAGCCACTGTGGAAATCAATATGGAGGTATCTTAAAAAAACTGAAAATAGATCTACCATATGACCTAGCTATAATTCCCAGCTATTGGGAATTTACCCAAAGGGAGATGGGTCATCATACCACAGAGACACCTGCATCTCCATGTTCAATGCTGCACTTTTTACAATAGCAAGGATATGGAATCAATCAAAGTGCCCTTCAACAGAAGAATGGATAAAAAAAACTGTGGTATATGTACACAATGGAATACTATTCAGCAATCAAGAAAAATGAAATAAGGTCATTCGCAGCAAAATGGATGGAATTAGAGAAAATTATTTTAAGTGAACGAACACAAGCTCAGAAAGAGAAACACCACATGTTCTCACTCATGTGGGAGCTGAATCAAAATCATAAGAAGGAAAAATCCTATTCAAAGTCAGATCAAAATACAATGAAAAAAAAAAGCTAAGAATGGTGTCAATATAAATGGTCTAGAAAATGCATGCAATTGTTCTGACAAGATAAAAACAAAGTTCACTACAGGAAAAGTTTCTATCTTAAACAGAACTGTAACCCAAGGACATATAGAAAAATATTACCAAGTAAATGATAGAGAAGACTTAGATGGGGAGGGTGGGGGGGGAGTATACGGAAGGGTAAGGGGGAACCTATATAAATAATGTACATCAGAATGCATATATGGAAATGCCACAATGAAAAGCATGTCAGAAGGAATCACATTAAGGTGTATATTAAAAATTTCCAATAAAAAAATGTTCCTTCAACCACATACAGCTTCTGAAAGCAACACAGAGGCCAGAGTATATTCCTGTTTGTTGTCTGTGCTTTGATGGCACAAACATGCATGAGATCTTACTTCTCCCCTGCCACAGTACCTACCATTCACACCTAAGCCTGTAAACACAAAATATCATAGTTGGCGGAAGAAGAAAAGTGGAGAGAAATAAATAGATGGTGAATATATGGCGCCTGCAGCCATAGCCCTGTGGCATCCGATCCCATCAGATCTCCGAAGCTAAGCAGGGTTGGGCCTGGTTAGTCCTTGGATGGGAGACCACCTAGGAATACCAGGTGCTGTAGGCTTGGGACATGGACCCGGCAACCCACTTCCAAAAAACAACCCACCATTGAAAACCTTATGAACAGCAGAGAAGCATTGACAATAGTGTTTCGCCTGTTGTACGCAGGGTCACTATGAGTCGGATACCGACTAGACGGCACCTAGCAACACCACCAACAAAATATGTGGCAGAAGTGCAGTTCCACGAAAGGTTTTAAGAATAAAGAAGCGATCGATCTATGCAGAGCATAGAAATAAGAAGCGGGTCCTTACCCTGCGGGAAGACCAGGTCAGATCCCAGCATGACCAGCAGCAAGGAAAATCCCTGCTGCCCAAGCTGATAATTCTCACCAGGCTCTAGGATGGAATTAAGCATTATGTGGTGCTCAAGGGCTGTGGGAGGATCTCAGAGGTAAAAAACTAGGTAGGAGCAGCTAGTACCCACGCAGGTCCTATTTAAGCTTACTTTATGCAGAGTTCTAATGAGAATCATTGTCTGGTTTCCTGGCTCCTGCCCACCATCCAACACAAATTAAAAGACTGTTCTGGGAGGAATATTAGAGGCAGGATCACAGGCAACAGTGAGAGCAGGGGGTAAGATGTGTATCCACAAGAAAGCAAATAAACAGAAAGATATGAGAAGTCAAAAATCCTATGGCAACCTCATCGTACAAGGGTGCACAAAGCCTAAAGAGCTCTGGAGTCACCAGTGTGTATATTATTAAAGCGTCATCAAGAAAAGATAATTCACTTTAGCGCCAGGCGTGGTGGCACATGCCTGTAATCCCAGTGGTTTAGGAGGAGGAGGCGGGAGGATCGCAAGTTCGAGACCAGAGGCAGTCTGCGTAATTTAGTGAGACCCTGCCTCAAAAAGTAAAAAAATGGGCTGGGGGCACAGCTCAGTGGTCCAGCACTTGCAAAGCATTCAAGCGCAAGGCCCTGGGTTCAACCCCCAGTATCTCAAAAAAAAAAAAAGATAATTCACTTTAAGACCTCAAATAAACAAAACATAGGGGCAACTATTCCTACCCAAATAGCTGCCCAAGGGTTTAGGATGCTTACAGATTATATCCCCCTATAATGGGGAAATCCATTTATTTGGAATAGTCTGGCCCCATTTGGCAACCCTGTATTTTTTTTTTCTTCCTGAAACCACAATAGGGTCAGTAAGGACTTCACTGATCCCAATGAAATTGCCTAAGAATAGACGCCTTCTCCCCACTTGAGGGTAGGGGATCAGCAATTTAAATATCATGGTATCGCCCCATGTGGTGGCACACGCCTGTAATCCCAGCAGCTCGGGAGGCAGAGGCAGGAGGATCGCAAGTTCAAGACCAGAGGCAGTCTGTATAATTTAGCGAGACCCTGCCTCAAAAAGTTAAAAAAAAAAAAAAAAAAGATCATGGTGTCCTCTCCTAATGATGAATGTGTAGAGAATAAGAGTCAGTCCTCCCATGGTACAGTGAGTGTTGCAACCACTCTCAGTGTTAAAATAAGCCAGAGCCCCATGGGACTCAAAGCACACTTTTGCTGTAACATCGAATAAAGTGTTGGTTTCCCGGAGCTCATTTCTAAATCCGGCTTCCTCCAAAGTGACATCAAGAATGCTTCTTTAGCCGCCAGGCGTGGTGGCGCATCCCTGTAATCCCAACGGCTTGGGATGTGGAGGCAGGAGGATCGCAAGTTTGAGACCAGAGGCAGTCTACGTAGCTTAGTGAGACCCTGTCTCAAAAAGTAAAAAAATGGGCTGGGGGTGCAGCTCAGTGGTCCAGCACTTGCAGAGCATGCAAGCATGAGGCCCTGGGTCCAACCCCTAGTACCGAAAAAAAAAAAAAAAAAAAAAAGAATTCTTCTTTATCCAGAAAGGACAATACCCTCGTCAAAGTCCCATCGTACCCTCGAGCTTTTGGAATATTTTTCTTGGGAGGGTGGCTGAGCTGGCCTCCTCTGAAGCCAAGTCTGCTGTTGAGCCCATAGACCTGGCGCGTTTCCTGCAGACCAGTTGCTTGCATGAAAGATGCCTGAGCTAGTTCGTCCACATTCTCCATGCATCAAACTGCCACAAAGATCCGCACCCTTGATAGGAAAGTCACCCACAGTCACCTGCTCCCAGCTTACCCTGCGCCTCCCCGTTCCCATTTCATTAGCAATGTGAGTGTTCACACCCTTCAATGGGAAGATGGGGTGTTAATGAGCAGAACCCATCTGTGTAGCTCATGTGAATACATTTCCCTAATAAATCTAATTTCCCTAATAAATCTAGGGATCAGCAGTAAACTAGGGAAAAGGGGACAGATACTATCTGGAGGCATCTAAGAGAACCGAAAGTAGTTAAGGTATGAGTCAGATTGCTCAGTGACTCCACAAGGGCCAGGAACCTTCCTAAACAGGTCTGAGTACTCATACCTAAGCGTTTGTACAATTATGACCCCACATAGCCCCTCCTACCTGAAAGCATTCAGATTAGGCATGTTTTCGACAAAGCAGATGGCATGGCTTGTAAATTACAGGCATACAGTTAACTTTTGTAAATGAGCTTCATGGTCTGAATGGGTGATTACATATTTCTTTCCGTTAGGAATTAAACGCTCATCAAGATTCTGCAGCCCATTCTTAAGTGTGGACCTGACAAGAAGGGTTTATGGCAAAAGAGTGGAGAGAAGAGGCACATTGCTGTCTTTCTCTGAAACAGAATAACAGAGGGCAAAAAAAACAATAAAAAAAACAACAGATTGAAAGAATAAAACTTCTCTCCTGTTGACTCCTCCTACCAAAGCTGACCTATATTTTCCAAGTTACCAATGGCCAAGACATTGGGAAAGGTGTTTGCTGTATCTTCTTCTCCTGTAGAGTTTGTTTTAACAAGATCTCGGGGGACACTGCTTCTTATTGCATTATAAGCAATTCTTAAGGAATTTATGATTCCGGATACTACTGGCCAATGTGGGGCATTTGTCAATGAGTGCAGAGACTGATAAATTGGCTCTTAACATACGTAGGAAAGCATATTGATTAAATTCACTTTGTATTTAGTTATACGCTAGACAGCAGCAATGCAAGGAAAATGCTCTGTATAATGAAGAACTACATTTTCATTCATATTTCATTAAGATTCTGACATTCTTCATTGTGGCACAATAGATCATGGCCACATCCACATCTTTATCATGACAGTGAATTAGAGGGAAATGTCTATAACTTTCCCAATATAAAGATAATCGTGATATCAAAGCTTTGTCTTTTCAGTATATCCAAAGTTCATTTTGTCATCTTAACAGCCTCATAAGTGAGGGCTGGGGATGTAGCTCAGTAGTAGAGTGTTTTCTTAGCATGCCTGAGACCATGGGTTTCATCCCCAGCACCCCTAAAATAAATAAAGCCTCAGGAATAAAATCAGTCTGCTAGGTAGGTCTGCATTTTTTTATTGGAAATTTTTAATGTACAACTTGATGTGTTTCATTCCGACATGCATTTCATTGTGATATTTCCATATACGTGTTTCATTGTACATTGCACAGATAACTTCCCCTTACTCTCTTATGTACCTCCTCCCCCACTCCCACCCCTTGATCACCCTCTTCTATTTGCATGTCTTTTGTGGGATTATTTTTCTATATACCTTTGCATCCCAATTATGATTTGGGTCCAAATTCTTTTCTGTAGTGTCGACCTGCATTTTCGTGCTGTATATTTAAATGAGCGTGTTCTTTTCTCTTCTGGAGAGGACAACAACCTGGCCTTCATCCCCCTACTGCCACCTCCAAGCTTTCTTATCCAGTCCAGCTGCCTCTGAGGTGCTGGCAATCACACTACCCTCCCAGGCCCAGATGCGCCACTCCCACCTGGGCCATATCACCAAGGGCCAGGGCTTAGGAGGCTGCAGTTGGACCTTGCAGAATGGGTCAGCCTCATTCCCTCTAGAGAATGCTGCTTTTCGTCAGTCCTAGGCCTTGGAGGGGCTGGGATTTAGCTCAGTTGGTACAGTGCTGCTCTGCAGTGTCTGAGGTCCCAAGTTCGATTCCCAGCACCACAAAAATGGGAGAAGGACATGGCAACCCACTCCCGAGGTAATCCCGAAAAAGTCAGCCATTGAAAACCCTATGAGGGTTGCTATGAGTCAGACATGACTCTACGACACCTAACAACAACAACAACAACAGGCTTTGGAGAGGAGCAGGTAGTGATGGATCCAGGGTGCAGAGCTGAAATGAAACAATTGGTTGTTTGGTCTCTGCCGTGCACCATCCAGGTGCGAGGTGCTCAGGGCTTTGTGTCTCAAAGTCTATGGTCTTCCATTGTGTGTTGGTCAGTTTGGGATCATACAACAAATTGGTTTAGACAATTAACTTGTAAAGAGAAAAAGATTTATTTTCCCTCACACTTTGAGATTCTAGCCTAAGATCCAGGGAATCCATGGCTTTGGGCCTCTGGTGGAAGTGCCGCATGGCAGTGGTGGGGAACATGTGCAAACAGCTCACTTCATAGCCAGGAAGCAAAAGGGGAAGAAGGAGAAACTGGAGTGCCAGGATCCTCTTCGAAGGCACACCCCCAATGACCTAAGGGCCTCCCACAAGGCCCTCCCTCCTGGTGATTCTACCATCTCTCAATAGCACACCCTTAGGACCAAGCCTGTATTACACAGACCACATGGACACCTGGGGGTGCTTAGCCAAACTGTGGTGGTGGTGTTAGTTGCCATCCAATTGGATCTGACTTTTAGCAACCCTATGTACAACAGAACAAAACACTCCCCAACACTGTGCCATGCGCACAATCTTTTTACGTTGGAGTCCATTGTTACAGACACTGTGTGAGTGAACCTTTGAGTCATGCCACATCAGCAAATGGAGGTGCTAGGGGCTAAAACTGACTCTACTTCAAGGAGTCAACTCTTCCCCAGTTGTCTTTTGAATGCCTTCCAGCCTGAGAGGCTCATTTTCCAGCACTGTATTCCACAATGCCTCTCTGCAATTCATAGGGGTTTAAATGGCTAATTGTTTGGGGAGTGGGCTGCCAAGTCCTTCTCCCTGGTCCATCTGCGCCTGGAAGCTCAGCTGAAACCTGTCCACTATAGGTGGCCCTACTGGTATCTGAAATACTGGTGGCATAGCTTTCAGCATCACAGCAACACACGAGCCCCCACAGCACCATAAGCTGACAGACACATGGGGGAGCCAAACCATAGCAGCCTGGAAACTCAAAGATTGCTACAGAATTAGAGAATCTGGACTCTGGATCACAGCCCTGACCATTTCACTTCCTCTCTTCTCCTTTCCCCTCTGCTGGAGACCTAACGGTCTCTATGCAGGGTCCCCCCCACCCCCCGCACAAACTTTCCAACACCAGTCCAGAATTTAAGGGTAAAATATTTATTTGAAGTTGCCTGTTTCTGTTTTGACCGGGGTATGCAGGGCCTTGGAAAGCTGACGGAATGGTATCTAACATCCTCATACAGAGCATACTCGTAGCACTAAAACACACCCAAACAAGAATAAGCCAGGACTGGTTATGCACTTGTGTTTGTCAGAAAAGCTTTATAGAGGGAAAACGGAAGCCCCAGGGTGCCCTTGCAGGAGGTGGCTAGTGCTGGGGAGCTAAGATGGCCGACCGGAAGCCCAGCATCCTGTGCAATTGGCCAGGGCTGTACTCCGGGCTTCCTCTGGTTGGTGTGAAATCGGAACCAAGGGCAAAGTGTAGGGAATCTGGCATCCATTGATGTAGCCCTGACCATGTGGGGTCAGCATTCAGTTGTCACTTGCAATCTGGCTACTGTCCATTGGTATATTCAGTCCCACGGTGACCAGGAAGCCTTGGGCCATGGACTCATAGGGCGCATTTCCACAGGGCCAGGGGAGCAGAAGCAGCATTGAGGTTCATGGAGGTCACATCCTCCCTCAAACAAGGCTGGGTTGGAGAGCCTGCACGCCAGCCCTCCAGGAACCCAACCCAGCGCCAGTTTCTCTAGAAAGACCCAAACCACCCAAGGGGATCAACGTTGGCCATTCCTCCACACTACGTTCCCCTGGGCACTTTACCCTGGGTCACACTGGTACCCTTGATCTTGGAACTCTGAGCTTGGGCCAGGAAACCATAGAGTCCCTAGGATCATAGATTCTGATTGGAGATTCTCTGGTATTTCTGGATACTGCTAGAAGTTTCCAATGGCCATTTCTAAGTTATTTCTAAGTTATTTGCCAGTCAGTGAAAAAATTAAACTCCATGTTTCTATGGTCCAGGTTGGAAGAAAGGAAGAGGTACTGAAGGAGCATCCAAAGCCCAAGACAATGCCTAGAAAGAACTTTCAGGAAGTCTCTGGGTGGTGCAAGCACATTCATGCTTTATTCATTCCATGAATAGCAACTGAGCTCCCCCTGTGGGCCTGGCATTGTGGCAATGGTTCCACTGTAGGGATGGAGAAGACCTGGGAAATGGAGCAGAAGACATATTCGCAGGTTGTTGTTGTTAAGTGCCATCAGGTCATCATGTCCAACTCATAGAGACCCTCATAGGGTTTTCAATGGCTGTTTTTCAGGATTGCCTTGGGAGTGGATTGCCACATCCTTCTCCCATTTTTGTGGTGCTGGGAACTGAACCCAGGACCTCAGAGACTGCAGAGCGGCACTCTACCAACTGAGCTAAATCCTAGCCCTAGTCACAGGTAGTAGGTCATGATACCATAGGGAGATGGGACAAGAGTTGAAGGTGGTCCCAAGATTCAAGAGATGGGTGTCCAGGATGTATGATCAGCAACCAGGGGGACTTGGAAGCAGATGTGAAGGGCAAGGGCAAGAGGCTCCTGGTGGTCTCGTGTTGGGTTTGTGATCAGTAGTCCCCCTAAGCAGTGCCTTTGGGCAGCGGGGCCCAAAATGCTCACAGTCCCAGCAGCGATGTGCTCCTTCTTTCCCTCAGCACCAGGGCTCCTGAATGGAACGTCTTCATCCCACTTTATGATTGACTCCGGCTCATCTGCCAAGTGACTAGACAGCACTTTGCCCGGGAGGCTTTCTCTGGTGCCCCAAAGCTGAGTGGGGGTGACCTGAGAGCTCCCCATCACAGGCACCCCCCCTCAGTGGAGGCCCTTGTCCCCTCTGACAGGAGCCATGTTGACTGATAAGCCACCAGTTCCAGGAGTGACCAGCACCTGCCCCACAAGAGTTCTCTGCAAAGCCGGGCGCAGTGGTGCACGCCTGTCATCCCAGCGGCTCGGGAGGTGGAGGCGAGAGGATCGCAAGTTCGAGACCAGAGGCAGTCTGAGTAACTTGTCGAGACCCTGTCTCAAAAAGTAAGAAAATAGGCTGAGGGTGCATCTCAGTGGTCCAGCACTTGCAAAGCATGCAGGCACGAGGCCCTGGGTTCAACCCCCAGTACCAAAAAAAAAAAAAAAAAAAAAAAAGATTCTCTGCAAATACAGATCCAAAAATGGGCACAGGCCATGGCTTCTTCCTTGTATGAAAGCCTCAGGAGATACAAGTTCCCCAGGAAGCACCACGCTGCCTGCACTTGACAGCCTTTCATAAAGGGGCTGGGAGAGAGGGCAGGACAGGGGCGCAAACCCGCCACCGTATTCAGCGCAGCCTTTGAGCATTTTGACCACGATTTCAGATGCACAGCAACACCTTGCTCTCTGTTCTTTCCTCTCCACTGAGGAAGAATCTGATGGGGGCTTTTGATGTGTATATTGGGGGGCAGGGGTGTTCTATTGTAATTGTGTCAAATCCAGAGCCTTTATGTTTTAAAACATGTGTAAAAAGGCCTGGCATGGTAGCTCAGGCTTGTAATTCCAGCGACTTGGGAGACAGAGGCAGGAGGATCATGAGTTCAAGGCCAGAGGCAGCCTGCATAACTTAGCGAGACCGTGTCTCGAAATAAAAAGTAAAAAATGGCCTGGGGGTGCAGCTCAGTGGTAGAGCACTCGTAAAGCATGTGTGAGGTCCTGCGTTCAGTCTCCCAGTACAAAAAAAAGTCGCATTTGACCTGGTAAAGTCAAGACAAACTAAGAGGAAAAACCCTTTAAACACTTAGTTCAATTAAGTAAAAATCATAATTGCTAGAAGTATTTTGAAACTGCATAAGTATATATTTAAGCCATAGAAGTCTTCTTTGCTTTTGACACAAATATTCCAGTTTTTATATGTCCCTCCTTCATATTTTGTTCTTTGGATAATTGGCGATGATGTGGTGCCTTGTTCACAATGAGAAGGAGCGTGTTTGAGAACAAGCGGCTCAGAGAGAAAAGAATTATTTGCTTTGCCAGAGTAGGGGCGTCTGGCTGTTCTAGAAAAATGAGTTGAGGCAGGGTGTGGCGGCTCATGCCTGTGATCCCAGTGACTCAGAGATGGAAGCAGGAGGATCACAAGTTCAAGGCTGGGGGCAGCCTGTATAACTTAGGGAGACTCTGACTCAAGATTAAAGGGTTTTTTTGTTTGTTTGTTTTGTTTGTTTGTTTGTTTGTTTTGCAGTATTGGGGGTTGAACCCAGGGCCTTGCACCTGCATGCTTTGCAAGTGCTGGACAACTGAGCTGCGCCCCCAGCCCATTTTTTTGACTTTTTTTTTTTTTTTTTTTTTTTTTGAGACAGGATCTCGCTAAATTACGCAGACTGCCTCTGGTCTCGCACTTGCGATCCTCCTGCCTCCACCTCCCAAGCTGCTAGGATTATAGGCGTGAGCCACTGCACCCGGCACTAAGATTAAAAACTTTTTTAACAGGGGAGGCTGGGGGTGCAGCTCAGTGATAGAGCAACTTGCAAAGTATGTGCAAGGTTCTGGGTTCAGCCCCTAGTAAAAAAAAAAGACTTGAGTCTCCATTTGTTTTGTAAAATTTTGATCCAGAGCAAGGCCTTGGTGAATTCCTACCACATCCATATATGGTAATATATTTCAAATTGGACTTTAACTCATAGCAAAATACAGTGATGTGTTCTGGATACTAAAAGAAGTTCAGCCTGCTCAATAAGAAAAATTTTACACATTATCATCAATCAGACACTGAAATGGGTTCTCTAGGGGAAGAGAGAGAAGCACCATTATTCCGTGTCATTTAGAATTAAACCAAGCCATCAATTCATCTGCCTCTCAAGCTGTCAGCACTTTTCCGATAATGTTTCGGGATTCAGTTCTAGAAACATTGAGAGGCTCTGTGTACAACAGTTTGTTGGAATAATTGTTCTACTCCAAATCTGCAGAAGGAGAAACAGGGCCTAAATCAAGTACAAAATAAGATCACAGAGCCTGCTAAGAATACCTTCACAAAACTGCATTTGTCATTATTTAAGTTTAACGTGTTCCTTTTAAAAATGTAATGCAGTTGTTAAGAGTTGAGGAAACACTTTGTATTTATAAGAATCAGAGAACCCTGGGTTGAAATTCCTGCTCTGTCACTTACCAGCTTTGTATTCCTGGGTGTCTTTACCCATAAAATAAGGAGTGATAATAGACCTACCTGATTGAACTGTTGAGGAAATTAAGTATAATGAAGTTTGTGATACCTTTAACACAGGGAACAGTATAAAATAACGTTCAGAAGCCGGGTAGGGTGGTGCACACCTGTAATCCCAGAAGCTTGGGAGGCTGAGGCAGGAGAATTGCAAGTTCAAGGCCAGAAGCAGCCTGCATAACTTAGCAAAATCCTATCTCAAAGTTTAAGAAAGGTAAAAAATGGGCTGCAAGTGGAGATCACTTGTAGAGCACTTGCAAAGCATGCGTGAGGACTTGGGTTCAGCCTGTTGTTGTTCTTAGGTGCCGTGGAGTCAGTTTCCAACTCATAGTGACCCCAGGCGAAACACTATTGTCAGTGCTTTTCTGCTGTTCATAGAGTTTTCAATGGCGGATTGATTTTTGGGAGTGGGTTGCCGGGTCCTGCTCCTGGGTTCAGCCTAGTGCTGCAAAATATAAAATAAAATAAAATTAAATTAAATTAAAAATAACCTTCAGGAAGCTCCCTGAGGAACAGACTGTGACTCTTTTACTCAGCCTATACAGCAGGTCTGAACACAGCACATGACATCTGCCAGTGCCCAAGAGGTGTTTGTCAAATGGTGAATTAGTGGACAGCAGCCAACTTGATACTTTTATGCTCTTTGATAATTTCATGCCAGACATAACTCCCTTTAGCCTCTGTGCAGTCTGGGTGTTCAGCATCCTTTGATAATCATCATGGTGATTCAGGTCTTTCTGTGTCCTTTGTTTGCATGAGCAAGGCTGCCTAGCATAGCAAGGGAGCAGTCCCTGAAATCCCAGAGGCAAATGTCAGGGCGACACAACGATGACAGGCATGCAATAATTCCCTGAAAATTAAGGTGAGTCAGACTGTTAGGAACGGAGCAGACCTTGGTTCCAAATTCTTCTCGTGAGCCTGAGAGAGGCTGAGGCTTGGAGAACTAAAGCAATAATTAACGCCAAGTCTTTGATCGGAATCCAGGTCCCAGCTACTGGCTAGAAATGTGTGGGGGTGGGGTTTAGCTCAGTTGGTAGAGCACTGCTCTGCACTGTCTGAGGACCTGGGTTCGATCCCCAGCCTCCCCCCAAAAATGGGAGAAGGACCTGGCAAATGGAAGAGGGATGTGGCAATCCTCTCCTGAAGCAATGCCCAAAACAATCAGCCATTGAAAACCCTACGAGGGTCGCACAGCAACAATCACACTCATTTGTCACCTTGAATGTGTAGGTGCATGCGTGTGTAGACATATTTAGCTACTGATTCAAGTTATTGCACATTGACTTAGAATACAGGTGAGAGTCCATGCCATCAAGTCCGTCATTTTTCAGGTGAGGTTGAGAGACTGGGAGGAGTTTATGGGATGCTTTGATGTATTCTCCTACTTCCTGGACTTTGAACAGGAGGTAATGTAAGCTTGCACTGTACTGTGAAAAGGCCATCAGAAATGACACACCACTCCATACAGCGTCACCTACCAGGGAGAAATTCACACTTAATTCCAGAAATTAAGTTCAATGGTGTCCCTGAGTTCCCAGACTAAGGGATAGTGGTTCCTATTGAAACGGTTGTAAATATATTGACTGAAACAGAAGATTTCCCCGCAAGCAGAAGAGATACCACAAAGTCAGGCCTCAAGCTCTCGGAGGGCCTTGGTAGGCTGTGCAAAGGTCCATGCGGACCTGATTTCCCTGCCAGTCAGCTACAGCGAGGAGAGCAGGTGGCAGGCAGCAGGCAGCTCCAGGAACCACAAGCTCGTCATGAAAGGCACAGTTGTGCCATCAGGAGAAATCAGGCAGAGACCGTTCACTCTACTACAGAGGAACCTGGGCCCCACGAAAGAATCGGACCTGCTCCATTCCAGTGACTGCTTAGTCAAGGTCATCCTGATTTCCGCTCCATCAGTCTTTTCCGTCCTTGGGGCCGGTGGCTCAGGTGCTGTTTTCAACATACTATGTTTGCTGTGTCTGTAGCCGTAGCCCTGTGGCATCCCATCCCGTCAGATCTAGGAAGCTAAGCAGGGTCAGGCCTGGTTAGTAATTGGATAGGAGACAGCCTGGGAACATCAGGTGCTGTAGGCTTGGCAGACGAACCCAGCAACCTGCTTCCAAAAATCAATCCACCATTGAAAACCCTATGAACAGCAGAGAAGCACTGACAATAGTGTTTCACCTGTTGTATGTAGGGTCTCTATGAGTCGGGTATAGACTCGACGGCACCTAACAACAACAACATGTTTGCTGCAGTTTGTGAACTTTTCCTGATAGTGCATCCTGCAGCAGAAGTTCTAGCCCCTTTCCAAAGTCATGGCACATTCCCACTCTAAAGCATGGCAATGCTGTGACCATGATCATTGCTGCTACTTAGCAGAAATTCTGAGTTGATCGTGTTGTGCCTAATGGAGGGAAAGGAAGGCCCTGAGTTCTAGGATCTGTTTCCATGAAGGTCCCAGCATGTCATGCGAAGAACTCTTGCAAGGGAGGACAGAGGCAAGATGAGAAAAATCACTGGAGAGACTGTGGGAGAACGCGAGGGAGCTGCAGAAAAGACGCAGCCACGGGAGCACCTACCAGCGAGAGGAAAGATCTTACTTTAACCTCAGTCCAGTGTGCGCAGATGCTGGCATCGCCCGCTGTCCTTGGCTGAGGAGGAGCCCTTGAAGCGGGAGAAGCCAGGCGTCTCCTCTTTGTGCCTGCACTCAGCCAAATTCCCTTTCAGCTGCATTGTGCCTGGAGCAGGCTGATTTGTATTCCGTCCAGCGAGGGAAAACATAATTAACACTGCGGGGTGGCTCCAAAGCCCGTGGGAAAGCCCCAGGAGGCGAGGGCTCCCACCGTGCAAGGAGACGTCAGAGGGCAGGAGAGGCCACTGTGCTCTAATCCCACAGTGTCCCCTCTCCAAGACCCACAAGGGAATAAAGCGGAATCACCACGAAACCTGGTCTGCCAGGCATGAAAAAGAATCCGGCGCTCTTGGAAGGGAGTGCGGGGAAATCTAGGCGGACTCCGCCAGCGTTTTCCACCTCCTGCTGCTGAATTCCGCTGTCTGCTCACACCCTCACCACCCTGCAAACTGATTCAGCTCATCTCATATACCACGCCAACTCCATGGACAAGAGACCTCCAGGACCCCCATCGGAGCAAGACCACCTGCCGTGTTATACCCACATGACTTATAATTACACGTCAGGAGGGGGAAGCTCAGGCAGAGATGAGCAACCTCCAAGAACTAAACTGGAAAGGCAGGTTTCCTTTTCTTGCCTGCACCTCAGCTCATCTAAAAGAAAAGCCCAGAAAACTGCCTGCTAATGCATTTCGTTGACCTTTTATTTCCCGCTGGTGACTCCGATACATATTGAGGGACTCTTTGCTGAGCTTTGTAGCTTTTTCTTGACTTAACTGTAGCCTTTTTGATACATTCAACCGCAGTATGCTCTCCAATTTGCAGTTGTATTACCATTTCTCCTTCATGGCTTTAGGAAATTCGCACTCAGCTTCTCCTAAATTGAGATTCCAGTGTCTTTCTTCAAAGCTGCTGAAACCAAGAAGCTTAGGAAGGTGGTTGCCTGCCTCCCGCTCACTGGTATTAACGTCTGTCTTCTTGACCTAATATCTCTATAACCAGAGCATCACTAAAGCGTTAGTTTGAATATCTGCCTTTTATTATGAGATGAGATTCATTCATTCATTCTTCAAAAGCTTAAAGGAGATCAATTTTAATTTGAATCCAGTGTCAGAATTGTGTCTAATTGGTTCTATAGTATTAGGATTTAATAAACGCAACATACAAATAGAACTGTACATAAGAGAATAGCTTAATTTCAGTCTTTAATAGGATTGTTGTTGTTGCGGGGTCTGACTCATAGTCCCTCATAGGGTTTTCAATGGCTGATTGTTTCCGGAGTGTACTGCCACATCCTTCTCCCGTTTTTTTGCAGTGCTGGGGATATAACCAGCATCCTCAGAAAGTGCCGAGCAGCACTCTACCAACTGAGCTAAACCTCAGTCCCTTAATAGGATAGGGGTATAATAAAATGATATGATACAGTTCAACCTAGTTTCATCCAGAAAAATATAGAAAGAAGAAGAAAAAGTTGAAAACACCACAATAGTAGTGGACGGCAGCTGCAAATGTGCAGAGGCTAACATGCCTGCTTTATCAATAGATGATGGTGCTGTTGGTTTATTTAAAAAAAGAAAAGGAAAGGAAAGGAAAGAAAAAGGGTCAGTTGCTTTTAAGAAGGGATTATCCAAAAGAAGTCTACAAGTACTAGCCGGATTCTACCTAATCCACACATCCTGTTTGATTGATGAAAAGAGTCAAAAATAATAGGGGTATTCCAAACAAGTGTTAAGTTATTGAAACAATTCCCAGAGACAAGAAAATGCAGAGAAGTTTTCTGTTGTTCCCCAGCCTGGAGCCATCATTACAGACCTCACCGTCATGGAGCCTGTGTCCAAAACATGCACTCAGATTCCTTGGGAAACTTTATAAAAAATACTGGTTTGACCTTAAAATTTAGTCAATCATTAGGAAATCAACCTTTCCTATGTTTTTGATACAAAACACTCAAGTCCATTGCCAGAATTCCAGTGGGGAGGAAAGAAACCGCCTGGGCTTATCTCAACTCATCCTTTGCTAAAAAATGTCCATTGCATTTGCCAACTGTGAGACTTGGGTAAACCACTTCCCGGAGCATTGAAGATGCTTTGGGTAGAATGGATAATGAGCTGTCTCCCACGGGTGGCTCTAAGGTTTAAATTAGGACACCCCCTGGGAGGGAGCGTGGCTAGGTAGCAATCCTTTATTCATTCACCTCTGACCTGCTCCTTGCCTGGCTGCAGTGCCCAGGCACTGCGCTAGGTGCAGGCGAGATGCTGGCAAACAGCACACAAAGACACTTGGCATTTCCCATCATTCTTCCCTGACATTGCAGCCCAGACAGCCTACTAACCCCAGAGAGGTTCCCCAGGGACGCTCTCTCTCTCTCCTCTGCTCCCTGAGTCTCTAGGGGGCTTGACTCCAGCACAACAGAAAGTCTTCCCCCTGCAAGTCCAAGCAGCTCCATCTTCCTTGAACCATGTCCTCATCTCCTCCTAAGGCCCCTCCTCCCTGCCCCTGTAGGACTTTCCTAGCCTAGCAAGTGTGTGTTGCTCTGGGCTTGGTGGTCCCCAAACCCACTTTCCTAACCCTAGCCCTGGGCAGCTCCTTAAACATGCATGTTCTCTGCCCCAGCCGGGACTAGCAGGCATCAGATGATGTCTGCATGAAGCCAGACTTGGGAAGCACTGCTTTCAGCCAGCAGGTACATTTGGTTTTCCTCAGATCATCAGGACTTTCCTTCTGCTGCGTGCTGTCCACTCTCTGGCCCTTCTTTTCTGCTCCTTGTGCATCTTTTGCTAGATTTGCTGCCGGTCTTTCTAACCTCCTGCGCAGAAATCCCTACTCACCTCCATGGAGAATAAAAAGGAACGGGTTTTATACATTGCTATACCATGGACTGCCAAAAGAACCAACAAATCTGTCTTAGAAGAAGTGCAACCAGAGTGCTCCTTGGAAGCAAGAATGGCCAAACTGAGTCTTACATATTTTGGACATGTAGTCAGGAGAGATCAATCCCTGGAGAAGGACATCATGTTTGGGAGAGTGGCAGGTCAACGAAAAAGAGGAAAACCCTCCACCAGATGGATTGACACAGTGTCTGCAACAATGGGCTTAAACATAAATAAGATCGTTTGCCTGGCACAGAATCGGCAAGTGTTTCGATTTGCTGTACATAGGGTGGCTATGAGTTGGACTCAACTCGATGGCACCTAACAACAACAACAAGCCAGTGCTTGGGCCTGCCTGTGCAGAGTGTGCCCTGTGCGTTGGACTTCATGGACGTTTCCCTGTTAAATTTCAAGGTCAAGATTGTAGAGTCACAGTCATGAATAAAGTCTTCGTCCCATCTCCTGAAGAACTTTCTGACATGAAGGAAAAAGAGAAGCAACTGGTCACAGTGACTTAAAAAGTCCTTGCACTTGAATTACTTTAATCTTTACTACGGCTTCATCATGTTTATTTTAAAATTCACGGGCTAAAGTTCACTGTTTTAAATATCATTACATGAATTTTAACAAATGCATACATTCAGGCAGCCACAACCGTGATCAACACGTAGAACAATTCCGTCACCCCTAAATCTCCCTGGGAACTTTGTAGTCACCCTTCCCTCTGCTCCCTCAGTGTTCCTGGGAGCCTCTGTCCCATAAGGTTTGCCTTTTCTAGAATGTTATATATCATAAAAATGGAGATGAACATTACGTTGGCCGAGTACAGACTGACAGTTCTTTCGGATTCTGGGTTTCTGCCACTGGTAATCTGATTTGAAACGCATCTTTTTGTGGGTCCTAATTCTTTTAGCAGCCCATGTGACCTATTAAAAAACGCAGATGTAGCAGGTGCTGTGTCTTTGTCTGGAGAAGACACAATCGCAGAGCCCGTAGGCAGGTCAAGTTGCCCCCTCCCTGATTTCCTCTCCCAGCACTGCAAAAATGGGAGAAGGAAGTGCCAATCCACTCCCCAGGCAATCCCGAAACATCCAGCCATTGAAAGTTTGGACTTAAATCATAATTGGGATGCAAGGGTATATAGAAAAATATTCCCACAAAAAGACATGCAAGTAGAAGAGAGGCCTTTGGTGGGGGGCTGGGTGGGAGAGGGGGGAGGAGGTGCACAAGAGGATAAGGGGGAAGTTATCTGTGCAATGTACAATGAAACGCACGTATGGAAATGTCACAATGAAATGCATGTCAGAATGAAACACATTAAGTTGTACATTAAAAATTTCCAATAAAAAATGAATAAATAAAATAAAATAAAAAAGAAAACCCTATGAGAGTCGCTATGATTTGGATACAACTCCACGGCACCTAACAACAAGAAATTCCTCTTAGCCGGGCACGGTGGCACACACCTGTAATCCCAGCGGTTTGGGAGGCAGAGGCAGGAGGATCGCAAGTTCGAGACCAGAGGCAGTCTGCGTAATTTAGTGAGACCCTGTCTCAAAAAAGTATAAAAAAAAAATGGACTGGGGGTGCAGCTCCGTGGTCCAGCACCTGCAGAGCATGCAAGCACGAGGCCCTGGGTTCAACCCCCAGTACCCCCCCCCAAAAAAAGGAAAGAAGTTTCTCTCCATGGTGAAGACTTCCACCCCTCCATCTCCCCTCCCACCTCATCTTCCACCCTGTGGAAACTCCTCTGCCTGTAACGTGGTGGGGACAGGGGACTAAACCAGTGTGCACTGGCCCAGAAGGGAACCAGAGGGCCTTCCTGGAGGAAGCCGTTTCTCACCTCTTCTCTGCTCAACTCACCTTCCCTTTCTTTGAGAAGCAACAGACAGGAAGCAGAAAAAGACCTGGTTTTATGGGATGTCGGAATATCCAGATGCTCTGGGGAATGTGTGGGATGATGGACCCCACCCCCACCCCACCCCACCCCCAACAAAGGACCACAGGGGAGGAGGTAGAGAAGGAAAAATCCCAAACAACAGGAGGCGCTTTCACAGATGAGAAACTGAATCTAAGACCGGAGTTAACCAGGGCTGTAACAGTGAAGAGACCAGCCACCCGCAGGGGCCACCTCGCCAGACACGAGAAAAACCAGGAGGTAACGAGACCAAGGAAATCGGCACCCTTGTGTCTTTTCCCTGTTCCAGAGCACCAAATATTCCACTGAGACGTAATCCCCTGCGTCTCTTCCCCTGCCCACGCCATCAACCACGACAGCCCCCTCCCTGCTAATCTCGTTATCACTGCCTCTTCATCCACGTGAAAACTGAACCGCAGGTGACGTTCATTCCAAAAGGCCAGGTCCTCAAAGCCTTCCTTGGAGGTCAGCCAGCAGAGGCGCCGCACCCTGACCCCATCTGCCAAGCAAGCGCCAGAAGAGGTAACGCTGGCTCTGGTGCCCTGTGCGTTGCCAGTGGGGAAAATTATATTCAAGAAAAACCAGAAACCAAAACAGAGCTCCAGTCCGCGTCTTAGGCTTTTCCCGGGTCCTTTTGTGAGGCTGCCCGAACGGTCCGAGATTCCGGTCCGTGTTTTCCATCCGCTCTTCACCTGCCTTGCAGCGGCCCAGAGTTTGATCCTGCGAGGGCTTGGAGCAGCCGGCAGGGATTCCAGCTGCAGGCGACAAAGGACGGGGGCCCTGTGAAGTCTGAGCCCGCCCGTGGGGAATCCACCTGCACCACAAAAGCGCGGGCCGTACCTGAGCCGGGGCTGCCTGGAGGAGGCAAGTATGGCCAGCTGGCCGGCTGAGAGAGAGAGACAGAGAGAGACAGAGAGAGAGGGGGGGGGGAGGCAGAGGTACTGTGAAGGATTTTAACACTTCTGCAAAGCAATGCTTTTGGTTAAGCGCTGCCTGATTCTTGATCTGATCTCTGCAAGGTCCGTGTTCTTTGGGGAGCGAAAATACTTTAGGACAAGATCACTTAGAGTGTTTGGGTAGCACACTACCAGTCCCACCCGGCAGGGTCATCAAGCAGGAAAGAAGTAAAGAAAAATCTGGTAGGGTATGGCTTACACGCAGTATGTGCGTGCCTCTGTGGGGTGTGTGTGTGTGTGTGTGTGTGTGTGTGTGTGTGTGTGTGTGTGTGCGCGCGCGCGCGCGCGTCTGTGAAAGCTGAGCGTTACATGGGATGAACTATTAAATGTCTAAGTAGGATTCTTTAGACTTGTTTAAACAAGAGAAGAGGTTCATTCATTTAGAAGAAATTAGTTCGCTGCTATAACAAGGATGCTAATAGTAATAATAATGAGTGCTTTCTATCAGCTTAGAAACACACCCCTGAAACTGGAAAGTACTATCAGAAAGGAGCAAGCTTTCATTCTCCTGCAAAATATAGTATCTGCTAAATAAAACAGTGTAATTCATATCTTCAAGAAAGACAAAGTAGATAGGCTCCTAGGATTTTTGCTTTAAATGTAAAAGTAATTGCTGTTGTTTATTTTGCCTTTTTTTTTTTTGAGAAGTAAAAATACCATCAAATTGCCCTTTTTGGTTTTCCCCTTTTGAACTTAGCATGGTGTGTGGTTCTCCCTGAAGACAGCATTAAATTTTCATCTTCATATTTGGCAGACAGCACTTAAGACTTGCTTTTCTCCCTGGGGTGGACTCAATCCCACCAGCAGTCTGTCGAGAAGAGAATTGGTTTCCACTTTTTCTCTGCGTAATATCTAATCAGCACCATTAGCACTTCAAACGTTCCCAGCTTTCTGATTTGATGCCACCTCCCCCTCCCCACCTCCTCCATTGATTCACATCATTAACGGCTGAAAAGAAGCTCTTTTGATAAAGAATTTAGGATTTAGGAAATCATGGATTCCCTCAGGTTATTTATGTAGATAGAGACTTCTCCACCTGATTTCTGTTGTGTTTAAAGGCAGGAGGGAGGTGAGCGAGACCAGAAAGCATAGTTCGTGCTTTTCCACATCCAGCGTTAAGCTTTACAAAACGGGAGGAGGATGAAGTCCTCCGTGAGGCTCTCAGGAAACCCTGGATTCTCCAGGGCAATAAATTCATTTCATCTGGATTAGTCTTGGGGCCAAGCCCTGAATTCTGACCCGCAGTTACTGCTGACTCAGGAGTTCAGAGCACACTTCCCATGCCGTCAGCTTCCATTCCGAAGCAGGACCCTCAGGTTAGGACACAAACCTAGCTTGGGAAAGCTATTTGCTCTCTGGGCTCTTATTTCCAATTCTCCTCTGATTTTCTCCTTTGCCAGACTTCACCTGCTCATATGAAATGTTCAGGTTGGAAGGACAATATTTTTTTCTTTTTATATCAATATCTGAGCTGTGCTACCCAGTCCCAGTCCATCAGAGTGTATTTGAAACACTTTCTTTGATGTGTGGTGGTGTTGTTGTTAGGTGCCGTCAAGTCAGTATCCGACTCATAGCGACCCTCTGTACAACAGGGGAAACACTATTGTCAGTGCTTCTCTGCTGTTCATAGGGTTTTCAATGGCAGATTGATTTCGGGGAGGGGGTTGCCAGGCCCTTCTCCCAAGCCTACAGCACCTGGTGTTCCCAGGTGGTCTCCCATCCAAGTACTAAGCAGGCCTGACCCTGCTTAGCTTCTGAGATCTGATGGGATCGGATGCCACAGGGCTACGGGCTGCAGGCTCTTTGATGTGTAGCCGCTGGCAATTATTTCATTGCCAAGGCTGCTGAAAACCAGTAGGAGAACTAATAATAGCAATCATTTCTCAAAAGTCTCGGTTTTACCGTTAACTCTCCCAAGGGCTGTATCATCCTGATTAATTCTCATGACATTCTTAAGAGTTGTGTAACGTTATCCCCATCTTACAAATTAGAAAACTGAGGCTTAGCACCGTCTTAGTGGAGAAAGGAATGTCCAAAACTCTCTCACCCTACTATCCTAGTGCCCTCACTTTTATGTCCCCAAGACTTCTGAGTTCAAGATGAACTTGAAACTAATCACCCTGCTTTGATGTCGTCTCACTAGCATCTCGGGCTGGGATTTAGCTCAGTTGGTAGAGTACTGCTCTGCAGTGTCTGAGGTCCCAAGTTTGATTCCCCACACCACAAAAATGGGAGAAGGATATGGCAATCCACTCCACTCCTGAGGCAATCCATCCCGAGGCAATCCTGAAACAATCAGCCATTGAAAGCCCTATCAGGGTCACTATGAGTCGGACATGACTCAACACTCCACAGCACCCAACAAGACTATCATCTCACTAGCCAAGGGGTATATAGCACCTTAGACAAAATTCATATTATTATGTTGTTATTGTTAGGTACCCTCAAGTTAGGTCTGACTGGTAGAGCACTGCGCTATAGTCTCTGAGGTCCCGAATTCAATTCCCAGCACCAGAAAAATGGGAGAAGGGCCTGGCAATCCACTCCCAAAGCAATCCCGAAACAGTCAGCCATCGAAAACCCTGTGAGGGTCGCTATGAGTCGGATATCAACTCGACAGCACCTAACAACAACATAACGACCCTACATACAACAGAACAAAACACTCCCCAATTCCGTGCCAAGCACATGATCTTATTTATGTTTAAGCCCATTGTGGCAGACACTGTGTCAATCCATCTAGTCAAGGGTCTTCCTTTTTTTCATTGACCTGCCACTCTCCCAAACATAAAGTCCTTCCCCAGGAAATGATCCCTCCTGATTACATGTCCAAAATACATAAGACACAGTCAAACCATGCTTGCTTCCAAGGAACACTCTAGTTGCACTTGTCTAGGACAGATCTGTTGATTCTTTTGGCAGTCCATGGTATATTCAATATTTGTCTCCACCACCATAAATCAGAAGCATCAATTCTTCTCCTGTCTCCCTTGTTCCATATCCAGCTTTCACAACCATATGATGCGACTGAAAATACCATGGCATGAGTCAGACGCACCTTCATCTTCAATGACACATCTTTACTTTTCAGCAATTTAAAGAGGCCTTTTGCAACAGCTTTTCCCAATGCAATGTGTGTTTTGATGTTTTGCCTGCTCCTTTCGTGGGTGTTGATTGTAGAACCAAGGAAAGCAAAATCTTGGACAACCTCAGTCTTTTCTCCATTTATCATGAAGTTGTTTACTGACCCGGTTTTAAGGATTTTTGTTCTGTGGATGTTGAGGCAAAACCCATACTGAGGCCTGTGTTCTTTGATCTTCATCAGTAAATGTTTCAGACTTCTTCAGTTTCAGCAAGCAGAGTTGTGTCATCTGCATGACACATGTTGTTAATGAGTCTTCCTCCAATCGTGGTGCTGCATTCTTCTTCATAAAATCTAGCTTCTCAGATTATTTGGTCAGCAGAGAGAGGGAAAAAGAATGGTGAAAGGATACAGGCCTGAGGCACAACTTTAAACCAGGCAGTGTTTCCTTGTTCTTTGCCAATGACTGCCTCCTGGTCCATGTACAAATTCCTCACGAGTACAATTAGGTGCTCTGGTATTCCCATTCTTCACAATGTTACCTATAATTTATGATTCACACAGTCAAATGCCTTTGTGCAATCAATAAAACAGAGACATTTTTCTGGTATTCTCTGATTTCGGCTAATATCCATCTGACATCAACAATGATGTCCCTGGCACCATGCCCTTTTCTGAATCTGGCTTGATTTTTTGGCAGCAACCTGTCTATATATTGCTGCAGTCACTTTTGAATGATCTTTAGCAAAATTTTGCTTGTGTGTGATATAAATGATATCATTTGATAATTTCCACATTTGTTTGGATCCCCTTTCTTGGGAGTAGACCCAAATGTGGATCCGTTCCAGTCAGGGCAGGTAGCTGTCTTCCAAATCTCTTGGCATAAACACATGAGCACCTCCAGTGCTGCATCTATTTGTTGAAACATCTCTATTGATATTCCATCAATTCCTGGAGCCTTGGGTTTCACCAGTTCCTTCAAGGTGGTTTCTACTTCTTTCTTCAGTACCATTGGTTCCTGATCATATGCAACCTCTTCAAATGGTTGGTCATCTAACAGTTCTTTGGGGCATAATGACTCTGTGTATTCTTTCTTTCTTTTTTTTTTTTTTTATGTTGCCTGGGTCAGTTAATAATTTCCTTGTAGAATCCTTTACTATTGCCATGTGAGACTTAAATTATTTCTTCAATTCCTTAAGCTTGACAAAAATAGTGTGTTCTTCCCTTTTGGATTTCTATCTCCAGCTTTTTGTAGATGTCATTATAATATTTGATCTTGTCTTTTCAAGCTGCCCTTTGAAATCTTCTGTTTAATTCCTTAACTTCGTCATGTCTTCCTTTTACTTTAGCTGCTTGAGGTTCAAGGGCAAGTTTCAGAGTGTCTTTTAATATGTAATTTGGTTTTTTCTTTTTTTCCTGTCTTTCTAATAACTGTTGCTTTCCTCATAAATGATGCTTTTGATGTCATGCCACAACTTATCTAGTCTTCTATCATTAGTATCTAACACATCAAGCCTGTTCTTGAGGTGGTCTCTGAACTCAGGTGGGATATACTCATGGTCATACCTTGGCTCTCATGCACTTATTTTAATTTTCTTTAGTTTTAGTTTGAACTAGCATATGAACAGTTGATGGTCTGATCCACAATCAGCACCTAGTCTTCTTCTGACTTTTGATATTGAGCTTTTCCATCGTCTCTTTCCACAAATGTCAATTCGGTTCCTATATGTGAATTCCATGTGTATACTCACCCTTTATGTTGGTGAAAAAATATATTTGCAAGCTGGGTGAGGTGGTGCATGCCTGTAATCCCAGCAGCTTGGGAGGCGGAGGCAGGAGAATCGCAAGTTCAAGACCAGAGGCAGACTGCATAATTTAGTGAGACCCTGTCTCAAAAAGTAAAGAAAATGGGCTGGGGGTGAAGCTCAGTGGTCCAGCACTTGCAAAGCATGCAACGGTGAGGCCCTGGATTCAACCCCCAGTAGCGCAAAAAAATATAGATAGATAGATAGATAGATAGATAGATAGATAGATAGATAGATAGAGATAGATAGATAGATATAGATATATTTGCAATGAAAAGGTCATTTGCAATGAAAAGGTCTGACAAAATTCTATCATGAGCCTTCTTCTTTGTTCCCAACATTTGTATTCCAGTCACCAGTAACTTGCAGTACACCCTGATTGCATATTCAATACATTTCAGATTGCTAAAGCTGGTAAAAAAAAAAAAAAAAAAAA
>VMDO01008152.1:0-38500 GCA_007922755.1 Pedetes capensis | reverse complement strand
TACATACATTCCACGTTCCACTTATTAATGGATATTTACAATTTTTCCTCCTCATTTTGAGTTGTCCCACATTGGCACATGGAGGTCCCTGGGGCTTTACTGTATTCCCATCATGAAGTTCAACTCTACTTTGAGGAAGCAACTCTTCCCCAGTTTTCTTGTGAGTGCCTTCCAACCTGGTGGGCTCATTTTCTGGCACTATATCTGGCAGTGTTTCTCTGCTCTTCATAGAGTTTTCAGTGGCTAATTGTTTTGAGAGTGGCTTGCCAGGTCCTGCTCCCTTGTCTTAGTCTGGAAGCTCATATGAAACCTGTCCACCACGGGTGGCCCTGCTGGCATCTGTAATACTGTTGGTATAGCTTACAACATCACAGCAACACACAAACCACTACAGTACAACAAACTGACAGACGTGTGGAGCATATGATTATGCGAAACTTCTATGGCCCGCCGATAAGCACCAGCTTCCCAGAACTCCACTCCACACTCGGCAGATCCCTAACTCAGTGAGACAGGGAGCCATTGGGAGGTCTGGGAAGAGGCTCGAGTTGAGCACCGGGAGGCCCCCAGGAAGGAAGTCTCTTCTGTCCTGGAGGCTCTGGTTGGTGCCCTGTGGAACTGGAAGGGGAGCAGGGAATCGAGGGAACAGTTTAACCAACACATCCGCAAGTGAAGAATGTTTTATGCGTTTGATTTCTTCCCCTCATTGGACTCCTCCAATACCTAAGCTATTTATGTAGAGAAAGGTCGGAGCCCCCTGGAGAGGCCTTTCCATGGCCCGTAAGCTGCTCTGCAGCAGTAGTTTAGCCGGGTTCCCAAACTGACTCTCCAGCAGCCTTCCAACAAGATTATGTTGTTGTTGTTGTTAGATACCATCAAGTCACATCTGACTCATAGGGACTTTATGTACAACAGAATGAAACACTACCCAACACTGTGCCATGCACACCATCTTTTTATGTTTGAGCCCACTGTTGCAGCCACTGTGTTTCTTCTCATTTTGAGTTGTGCCACATCAGCAAAAGGAGGCGCCAGAGGCTTTAGTCCATTTTCATCATTACAGTCGGTCCTACTTTAAGGAGGCAGCTCTTCCCCAGTCATTTCTTGAGTGCCTTCCAGCATGGCGGGCTTGTTTTCTGGTATTATATTTGACAGTGGGCTGGGGTTTAGCTCAGTTGGTAGAGTGCTGCTCTGTACTTTCTGAGGACATGGGTTTGATCCCCAGCACTGCAAAAATGGGAGAAGGGTGTAAAAGTTCACTCCTAAAAACAATCAGCCATTGAAAACCCTATGAAGGTCACTGTGAGTCGGACATGACTCAGTGGCACCTAACAACAACATATTTGACACCACTTCTGTGCTATTCACACGGTTTTCAATGGCTACTTGTTTCGGGAGTCAGATGCCAGAACCTTCTCCATAGTCTTAGTCTGGAAGCTCAACTGAAATCTGTCCACCATGGGTAACCCTGCTGGAATGTGAGATACCAGTGGCGTAACTTTCCGCAACATAGGAACATGCAAACCCCCACAGCACAAGCTGACAGACACGTGGGGGAACAGGCTGAAACAAATGCAAAATGTTTATCCTCAGTAAAAGTCCAAAAGTAGCAACCTTTCAGTCACTTTCATCATTTAAGAAATCTGTGTTCCTGCCTGCAGCTGTGCCACTGTGGCATCCAATCCTATCTGATCTCAGAAGCTAAGCTAAGCAGGTTAGTACTTGGATGGGAGACCACCTGCGAACACCAGGCGCTGCAGGCTTGGGAGACAGAGCCGGCAACCCACTCCCAAAAATCAATCAGCCATTAAAAACCCTATGAATGGCAGAGAAGCACTGACAATAGTGTTTCACCTGTTGTATGTAGGGTCGCTAGGAGTCGGACACTGACTTGATGGCACCTAACAACAACAACACGCTCTTGAGAACAGGCCTCCGGCTTCTTTCTATATAATCCAAGGGAATGATTGGGAAGTGAGAGATGAGCTAGAAGCCAACACATCTCAAATTAAGAAAATAAATCCTTAATATGTAGCCAGGAGCCGGGCACGGTAGCACATGTCTATAATCCCAGAGGCTCAGGAGGTGGAGGCAGGAGGATCTCAAGTTCAAGACCAGAGGCAGTCTGTGTAACTTAGTGAGACCCTGTCTCAAAAAGTAAAAACAAAGGGGGGGGCTAGGGGTGCAGCTCAGTGGTCTAGCACTTGCAAAGCATGCAGGCGTGAGGCCCTGGGTTCAACCCCCAATACCGCAAAAAAAAAAAAAAAAAAAGTAGCCAGAAACCATGGGCACATCATAGCCTCGCTGTAACTTGGGAAGTTGGAGTGTGTGCATCACTTGAGCCCGCAAGGGAGAGACCAGCCTGGGCAACATAGGGAGACCTTGTCTCCAAGGAAAACTTTCCCTAATGTGTAGTGTTTTCTCATTCGGATCTACCCTGCAGGTGTTCTTTCTGATTACTTCCTAAGGCACAGCTGTGGTGCTTCACTGGCTTTGGATACAACTTCTATTGTAATCCATTATTCATCCTAAAACCTTCATATATCTGTGCAGCCATACACAAGTAGCTCAGCGACAGTACTGCTTTTTCCCCCTTTTTTTGGTAAATGTTGGTGGGGTACAGAGGAATACAGCATTTGCTTTATCCATAATGAAACTATTATATCACTTTCTGTTATACTTTTATCCACTTACGAAGTCTATGGAAACTTTTGACGAACATGTAGTAAAGCTCGTGCGTATTTGGTTGTTGTTGTTGTTGTTGTCATTAGGTGTCGTCGAGTCAGTATCCGACTCATAGCGACCCTCTGTACAACAGGGGAAACACTATTGTCAGTGCTTCTCTGCTGTTCCTAGGGTTTTCAATGGCAGATTGATTTTTGGGAGGGGGTTGCCAGGTCCTTCTCCCAAGCCTACAGCTTCTGATGTTCCTAGGCGGTCTCCCATCCAGGTACTAACCAGGCCTGACCCTGCTTAGCTTCCAAGATCTGATGGGATGGGATGCCACAGGGCTACGGCTGCAGGCATACTTGCTCTATATGTCAATAATTACTTAATATATCTGCACGAATTTCTTTCCCCAAGTTTAGGCAAATCACATCACAGAGTTTTAGAGCATGTGTAGATGTGATCAGCAGACAATTGCAGAGAAACGTTGTAAATCTGCAGGGGTGTTGAAAAATGGAGACAAGGAAATGCCAATTCTCTAAAGTACTTTTTTAAAAAGTAGTTTCCAGAAAGCATAATCATACCTGACAAAATTCTGGAGTAGATTAGTAAATAGGGGATCTGTGGGGATTTAGAGAATGGTTGAGTGTGTACAATCCAAAGTGGGTTCTCCAGAAGCAGGTCATCCCAAGTGAACTGTATTTCATACATAGATAGATAGATAGATAGATAGATAGATAGATAGATAAATTCCAAGATTAATGAGATGAGGAACTTGAGACCAGAGATCTGTAACTCCATGGAGTGTTCTGAAGAGACTGATGTTGTAGTTTTTATTCCAGAAATGGCACAGACTGGGCTGCAGCCAACTGATCTTAACTGGGTCGCAGCCAATTGATTAGAACCTAATTATACCCCTGGGGTTGCCTGGGGTGAGGGAGGTCTTGCAGGGCACACATGGTAAAGCCTTGTCAAATGGTCTTGACGGGGTATTTCTTGATTTCACCAGAGTTTCTGAAACAATCTGTCATGGTATATTTTTTCCCACTCCATCAACAAACACCTTGCCTGTGTATTGTGCGCCAAGCATTGTATATCAAGCTTAGCCAGCGTTTGTGGCCCAGAAGCAAATTCAGAGTTAGTTGATCATGAGAAGAACAAAACTAAGTCAAAACTGGTTGCCTGGGATTCTCCTTGGAACACCAGGAAGTCAGTGATTAAGTCACGGGCATCCAGGTCTCCCCTGCTTGCTTTGATCTTCCGGGTCAGGTCGTTCCCTGACTGGCCCTCCGTAAGAGCCCCTGGCCCAGGGATTTCCTCTTCTCTGTGTTGCTTTATTTTTCTCCACTGCACTCGGCAGTCTGCCATGCTCTCCTCCGTGTCTTTTTCATGGCGTGGCCCGTTGTCTGTTTCTTCCTTAGAATGAGGTGGGAATAAGGTGTGGGGGGGTGGCTTTTCACAGGCTGGGCCTCCAGCTCCTTGCTGTTCAATATGTTTACCAGTGACAATTGAGTTCACTCTTCTAATCAGATTTCCAGGTGATAGAAAGTTAGAAGGCACGGGGTCGGTCGTGGTCAATAAGGGCATCCAATGGCATAATCACAGCCTATGCGAAAGCACTCTGATAATTGAAAATTTGAATTAAACGTAAGTGATCATCATTATTTTAAGTGGCTATAACTCTGAGCCAAACCCAATAAAATGAAGTTATCAAGATTAAATATAAGCCCGTGCATTTAGGCTCAAAAAATCAATTATGTAAGTCCGAGATGAAGGAGGCTTGAGCCCCATCCACGCAGTGATTTAGCCAGAATAACATGCGCCTCAGTCTGCTGTGGTTGGCTCAGCCACACACAGCGCTGAGTAGCCGAGCCAACCCTGGGTGTCCATGGATGTCATTAGTTACAGGTCGTGGCCATGTCGTGGGGTGGACATGGCCAAATCAGAAAGTGCCCTGTGGAGGGAAACACTGAGGAAGGGCAACAGGAAATGGGACAGAGCCTGAAGGTCAGGGGCCACCTTTAACCCTTCGTGGGGCTCCCCCTGGCATCTGATCCCATCTGATTTCTGAAACTAAGCAGGGCCAGCCTGGTTAGTCCTTGGATGGGGACCACATGGGAATACTGGGTACTGTAGGCTTGGGAGAAGACCCCAAAACCCACTCCTGAAGCAGTCAGCCATCGAAAACCCTGTAAATAGCAGAGAAGCAGTGACAGTAGTGCCAGGCAGGGCACAGTGCTGGGGAGTGTTTTGTTCTATTGTACATAGGGTCTCCACGAGTCAGACCCAACTCAATGGTACCTAACAACAACAGTGGGGGCTCACATGGAGGACAGCATGTGTGTCTGTTGGGGACCCAGAACCACTGGATCTGGAGGAGGCAGATTTCTATACAGGGTAACTATTCTACCCTGGAATGACAACAGCCCAGAACTAGGGGCTGGGAACCCATGGCATCTGTCAGAGCTCTGAGCTCCTTATTGCTTGTTGTTGTTGTTAGGTGTCATCGAGTCCGACTCATAGCGACCCTACGTACAGAAGATCAAAACACTTCCCAATTCTGTGCCAGGCACACTATCCTATTTATGTTTAAGCCCATTGCTGCAGACACTGTGTCAATCCATCTGGTGGAGGGCTTTCCTTTTTTTCCGTTGACCCACCACTCTCCAAAACATGATGTCTTTCTCCAGGGATTGGCCCCTCCTGACTACATGTCCAAAATATGTAAGACCCAGTCTAGCCATCCTTGTTTCCAAGGAACACTCTGGTTGCACTTCTTTTGGGACAGATCTGTTGGTTCTTTTGGCAGTCGATGGTATATTCAATAGACGTCTCCAGCACCACAATTCAAAAGCATCAATTCTTCTCCTGTCTCCCTTTTTTAAAGTCCAGCTTTCACAACCATATGATGCAACTGAAAAAATAAGGGTTTAAAGACAAGCTCCATGGCCACGGGGCAGAACAGATAAGCTGTGAGGGGTCCTGGCTTTAGGCCCGAAGCTGAGCCAACCAGTATTTGTTGATCCAACTCCTAACATTACTGGTTTGCTCTAACCTTCAATATTTTTGTTCCATCCAGACTGGCTCTTTCCCCACTCAGTCTGACTTCTGATCAGGGTGCTACTTAGCACCCTTAGCACCCCCTGTGTGAAATGGGCTGGGCTCTAGGGTCTCTGTGGTTTCTGTTCATCGAGTAATCCCCTCCCCTCCTCCATACTGTTGCCCCTTTCTCTGCCAACCTGCCCTTCGGAGCCTCAGAGTGCAATGGCTTTAATGCTCTTCTGGGAGCCCCCTGAACTCCACTGTTGCTCCGCACTGTGAACTCACATGGAGACACCTTGGCCTTTTTACAGTGAGGCTGGTGAATCCAAGCCATCCCTATAGAACTGAAAGAACAACTCACAATCGCAACTTTATTCCTTCACTCTCTTTTCCACACGTCAAAACTATCCCTTTTTCAGAATACATGGAAATTCAATTTATTTTCCTTTTTAATGTGAAATATAAAAATATTACAATTATCCATAGTCCATAAACATGTGTGATTAAGCCGGGCGCGGTGGCGCACGCCTGTAATCCCAGCCGCTCAGGAGGCAGAGGCGGGAGGATCACAACTCCAAGACCAGAGGCAGTCTGCGTAACTTAGCAAGAACCTGTCTCAAAATAAAAAATGAAAAATGGGCTGGGGGTGCGGCTCAGTGGTCCAGCACTTGCAAAGCATGCAGGTGTGAGGCCCTGGGTTCAACCCCCAATACCAAAAAAAAAAAAAAAAAAAAAAAGTGTGATTAGAAATAGATACTTTAGTGAAGAAAAGTCTCATTTCCAGGGATCAATTTTCCCCTTACATGGAATGATCACCTTTAATTTACAGGTTCCAGGTTTCATAGAAACAACGGCAAACTCAAACATGCTTCACCCAGTTTCTCTCTGAAACACAACAAAGAGAAAATTAGCCATCCTAGATATAATAGTAGAAAACTGTCTCAGTGAGGCTTGCAAGAGAAGATAAATAAGCAATGAGAGCAAAACAGCAAATGAGCTAGGCCAGGTTACCCAAAAAGTGGGTCGAAGGCCTCTAGGCTGTCCAAGAAAAACTCACCCCTAGAGAGGTATTTCTTATCACTGTGTGCCACCTTTTTGCCACCAAACAGATATCTATTTGAAACGTGTGACATTGTTAGTTTTGTTGTTTGGCTGTCAAAGTCGCACCGAGAAGTAAATTAGGATTGCCGAAGTCAGAATTGAATTGTTGTTGTTGTTGTTGTTGTTGTTGTTGTTGTTGTTAGGTGCCATCATGTCGTTTCCGACTCATAGCAACCCTCATAGGGTTTTCAATGGCTGACTGTTTCGGGATTGCCTTGTAGGTTATTGCAGCAAATGTTGTTGTTGTTAGGTGCCGTTGAGTGGAGTCCAGCTCATAACGACCCTGTGTATGACAGAATGAAACACTCCCTGACACTGTGCCGTACCTGGGACTATGTCAGAGCTTCCCTGCTATTCATAGGGTTTTCAATGGCTGATTGTTTGGGGATTGTTACAGGAGTGGGTTGCCAGGTCCGTCTCCAAAGCCTACAGCACCCGGTGTTCCCAGGCGTTCTCCCATCTAAGGACTAACCAGGCCGACCCTGCTTAGCTTCTGAGATCAGGCGGAATCAGATACCAGAGGTCACATTTATAAAAGAAATTTAAAACTGACCCATAAGAAACGTTGCAGATAGTTTATTTAGAGTTAAAGAAGGGGAGAGGGCCGTGAGGGCCAGGGCAAGCAGGCTTGGGATTTAGGCTGGTGTGGGGACAAGGAAGATGGAAAGACAAAGGGAGAAAGTGACGTTTTCTGAGATAGACACAGGCAGGGGCAGCAGGGAAGATTCATGAACAGCTGAATTTATGCTTCTGAGTTAGAGATGAGGAAGCGTGCAGATCCAGCAATGAGGCTGCAGGCCGCTCTGAACATCTGCAAATAGCTGCGAGTGTCTCTGGGCATCTGGGGAACATCTGCAGATTTCTGTGGGCATCTGGCCCCTGCAGACACCGTGGAGAACTGTGGACTCTGTGGGCCTCTGGACACACTGCAGACATCTCTGGCCCTTGACCTGGGCCTCTCCCTTGAGGGGTGGGGCTTTGGGGAGGTTTAAGTCTCTGTCTCCTTAAGGAGACAGATACGCCTCCCCGCTTTTTGGTGTCGTCTTCAGATGCATCACATTTCCTCTACTTTTTGGCTTCAGCTGGCCTTCTCAGGCTGTAAAACAGGTCATCCTCTTGGTGGCAGGAGGGATCTTGATCCCCTTTGCAGCCCAGACATGGAGGTACCCGTTGTCTTTCTACCTAAAGTATGTTGCTAGCTACAGACTAGGCCTCTTGTGAAAATGTGCTGGCTGCAGGTGAGGCCATTTGGGTTGTGGGGGGTTTTTTGTTTGGTTGGTTGGTTGATTGGTTATTTTTTTTTTAACTTGGTCAGTTGGTTTTGTTTGTTATTGTTTCTTTATTTTTTGTGTGGTGTTTTGTTTTTTCAATATTTGGAGCTCAAACTGAGGATGTCTCACATACTTTGCAAGTGCTCTACCACTGGGCTGCACCCCCAGCCTGTTTTTTATTGTTGTATTTTGAGTCAGAGTCTTATAAATTATGCAGGCTGCCTCTGGCCTCAAACTTGCAATCCTCCCTGCCTCCTCCTCCCAAGTCCTGGGATTACAGGCTACCATGCCAGGCTTGATTAGGCCATTTGTAAGAAGGTATTACCTACCAGCGGCCCTGCTATTTGCAAAGGATACTATCCAGCAAGGAAGTTCTGACCATCAGATCAAGCCATTTGTCTCAGAGGAAGCTTGCATGGATACTCACATCTCAAAAGGTGCCTAGGAAACCAATGGCCACAGAGGCCCCTTTATTCCCTTTCTTCCTGGCTGGCATCCCCTGTCAGTGAGTAGCTTGAATTTTATCATGAGTTGGATGGGAACTCAGTGGAGGGATTTGGCCTCTGTGTAGTTAATGGATGGTGGGACCAGTATGAGTGGAGGCAGGGAGACCAAAGAAGAGGCCACTACAAGAGTCCACTGGAGAGAGAGAGTGGCTTGAGCTAAAGGATAATTCATAGAGTTGGACAAAAATGAGCAGAATTAGGATGGAATTTGGAGGTATAGTTAATGGCATATGCTGATGGATTAGGCATAAGGAGTGTAGAAAGTGAGACTCAAGTAGATTAAGGAACTTTTGTCTATGGTTGCAAAACTATATGTGGCAAGACCAGGACCCAAGTCCAGCTCTATAGTTCCAAAACAACTCTTCTCTTCTTGCCTCATGATATGAGATTTGCATAAAAAATGGCTAAATGAGTTTTAGGTCCCCTGCTGTAGATCTCACAAATTTTTGAGGTTGTATGTACTAGGTAGTGTGAACTATCCATTCACCTAGTCAGTCAATTTGTGGTTACTTGCAACAGTCATGGTACCCAATATGGTCGATACGCTGTCTCTGACACTAAGTATTTGTAACCACAAAGTGCACTTCAGGCCATTTCTTTTCAAAGGTGGTTTATTTCAGAACAAATATTTCCTACTCATATCATAAATTATTAGAAGGGTAATAGGCAAGGGCTCTCTTTGCAGTAGCATATTCCCCGGTTTTATTTAACTGGTGTTTGTAGACAAGCTGTTTGAAATCTCTCTGTGAACATCATATGCTATGAATTTAGTTAAAAAGAATTCAGAGGAATCTCCACCTCATGTATTAGTCACTTTTATCATTGCTGTGACCAACTACCTGACAAAAAAACAAGAGGATTTATTTTGCCTCACAGTTTCCAAGAGTTCAGTCCATAGTGGCAAAAACGTGATGGACTAGCTCACATCATGACAGACAGGAAGCAGAGGAGCAGGGAGGATACAAGGAGGTGGCAGGGCAAGATATATCTCCCAAGACATGCACCCAGTGACCTGCGTCCTCCAACTAGATCCTACCACCTCCCAATGATTCCACCATGTGAGGACTCCATCAAGGGATTAATCCATTCCTAGGTCAGAGCCCTCAGGATCTAATTTTCTCTAGAAATGCCATCACAGACACATCCATAGGTGTGCTTTACTCACCTCCCAGGACTTTCTTAATGCAATCAAATTGACAATCAAGATTAACCATCACACCTCTGAATTGTGAGATGTCTCCAGCCCTTTTATACCAGCTCTAAGAACTGAAAGGAGGAGGAGGAGAAGAAGGAAATCAAAATAAACAAACAACAGCCCTCTAGAAATATGGATCCTATTTGCTGAGCCTGCATGTATTCATTCCATTAGCCCTCACTGAGTTGCCAGTATGTGCCAGGCATTGGAGAGGGACCAGGGAGCAAGAGAGGCAAGGTTGCTACTCCGGGCCATGACAGATGGATGAACAGGACAGGATGGTCACAGATTTTAATAACTGTCATAAACATGGATGGGTTGATGTGATGCAGAGAAACTGGATTACTCTGTTTTGTTAAGTTGGTCAGGGAAGGCCTCCCTCCTTAATGACCCAACACTTAAGGAGGAGGACAGAAAGATGAAGAAAAGAAAAGACAAGACCAGCCACAGCATTACTGGGGAAATACATCCCAGACAGTGGGAAGAGCAAGGGCAAATCCCCAAGGACAGTGCTGGTGTGTTCATTAGAATTCTGTTGGCTGACATAATAAAGAAGCTCCAAATCATAGGAGCTTAAGCAAAATAGAAACTTAGCTCTCTCCCACTTAACAATCTGCATGGACAGTTCCAGACTGCTGGGATAGCTCTGGAATCCTTTGGGACTCGGTCTCTGCTCTCCTGCTCTCTTTGACATTCTCTCTATGTGGCCCTCAAAATGTGACCTTTACCTTGTGGTCCAGGAAGGCTTCTCCACCCCTGCCATCACCTCAACTTCCCAGCCATTCAGGAGAGAGGGGGAGACAAGCAGGCCTTTTCCTTTTCCCCAAGCCGCGATACCCAGAATTTGTACATACTATCTTTATTCCGGCCTGCAGAGGTAGCCCTGTGGCATCTGATCCCGTCAGATCTCGGAAGCTAAGCAGGGTCGGGCCTGGTTAGTACTTGGATGGGAGACCACCTGGGAACACCAGGTCCTGCAGGTTTGGGAGATGGGCCTGGCAACCCACTCCCAAAAATCAATCTGCCATTGAAAACCCTAGGAACAGCAGAGAAGCACTGACAATAGTGTTTCCCCTGTTGTACAGAGGATCGCTATGAGTCGGATACCGACTCGACGGCACCTAACAACAACATCTTTATCCCGGCCTGCACCATAGCCCTGTCGCATCTGATCCCGTCAGATGTCGGGAGCTAAGCAGGGTCAGGCCTGGTTAGTACTTGGATGGGAGACCACCTGGGAACACCAGGTCCTGCAGGTTTGGGAGATGGACCTGGCAACCCACTCCCAAAAATCAATCTGCCATTGAAAACCCTATGAACAGCAGAGAAGCACTGACAATAATGTTTCCCCTGTTGTATGCAGGGTTGCTATGAGTCAGATACTGACTTGACAGCACCTAACAATAACAGCATCTTAACCCCATCCCATCAGGTTCAAAGATGACTGCCTTCATTATCCAGAGGAACCAGAAAAATATGACAGAAAAAAAATACTGGGAACTAATATTAGCTCAATCATATTAGAGACTAGTTTTTGCATGACAGGCATAAAAGCAGAGTTTTTTCTTATTTATAAAAAAAACATAGTACTCCCTTGAATCAGCACATGCTAAGACTCGCCCCTGAATGCTTTGATTTCCTGGGTTTATCTGAGTTTTCAAATTGAAAACGACAATGTGCTTTACGACCTTGATTGTTCTGAGGGGTGCATTGCTTTTATCTCGAAATAATGTGAAGTACGGATTAAAAGTTAATTTCCTGGCCAAATTTTAGTCCTAGTGCATGGAGATTTTTTTATTCTATTTATTATTTTTTTTGGTTGGACCCAGGGCCTCACGCTTGCATGCTCTGCAAGTGCTGGACCACTGAGCTGCACCCCCCAGCCCAACTTTTTTTTTTTTTTTTTTTTTTTTTTTTTTTTTTTTTTTTACTTTTTTGAGACAGGGTCTCGCTAAGTTACGCAGACTGCCTCTGCCTCCTGAGCCGCTTGATCTTGCGATCCTCCTGCCTCTGCCTCCTGAGCCGCTGGGATTACGGGCGTGCGCCACCGCACCTGGCTTTTGTACATGGAGATTTTGATGCTAGCAATTCTCCATTCTGCTTGTCCTCACATGAAAATCCTTGCTAACAACAATCCCAGACCCTGGAAACACAAGACATTAATGGAATATAGAATTAGTTCCCCTTGGCAATGACGGCAATCTTCTTTGAACTATTTCCGTAGAGAAATTGTAGGAGTGGCCAAATTGTCTAGCTCGGGTGGGATCTTGGCACATCCCAGAAGCAGCCCAGAAAAATTATTCAGGGCAGCCCTTAGCTGCTGGTCCGATCCAGGCCGTGATGTGAAAACTGAGACCCTCTCAGACTCTGGAGACAGCATCCTTCTTCCACACCATCCAGGTCTTCCCAGGACCTGTGCTCACAAATCCAAAGCAAAGAGAATTCTGGCAGCCTCTCCTGGGTGCCTGCAGGGTAGGAGGTGGTCCAGGGAGGGGGTGCATCTTCTTCCTTCCCTAGGATGCCTCCTTTCCCTGGGACAGCTTCCCCTAAGCAGCTCCTTTCCCCACTACCCCAGTGTCAGACACCCACAAAATCTAAATAGCCCACCTTTTTCTTTTTCTTTCTTTCTTTTTTTTTTTTTTTTTTCAGTACTGGGGGCGTTAAACCCAGGGCCTAGTACCTGCATGCTTTACAAGTGCTGGACCACTGAGCTGCGCCCCCAGCCCATTTTTTTGACTTTTTGAGATAGGGTCTTGCTAAATTATGCAGTCTGCCTCTGCTCTCGAACTTGCGATCCTCCTGCCTTTGCCTCCCCAGCAGCTGGGATTACAGACGTGCGCCACCGCGCCCTGTAGCCCACCTTTTTCCTTATGTGCCTTTCTTTCCAATGCCACCTCTGGCCCCCAGAATCACCAGCCCACCTGACTGGCGTGGCCTTAAGGAGCCTCCTGTGAAGCACCTGTCAGCTGTGCCCTCACTGGAAGGTTGGACTTTGGCAGATGTGATGGCAGATCCCTTAGGATTAGCTGTGATGAGTCTTGACTTAGAGACCCCACATGAAGTAAACCCTCCTTCTGCGGCCATCTGCCCCCGTTGCCCATAGCGGGCCCACCTTGACTAGACCTTCCTGACGGGCTTTCAAGATTAATTTGTTGTTGTTAGGTGCCTTCGAGTCTGTATCTGACTTATAGCGACCCTCTGTACAACAGGTGAAACACTATTGTCAGTGCTTTTCTGCTGTTCATAGGGTTTTCAATGGCAGATGGATTTTGGGAGTGGGTTGCCGGGTCCTTCTCCCACGACTACAGCACCTGGTGTTCCCAGGCAGTCTCCCATCCAGGAACTAACCAGGCCTGATCTTAGCTTAGCTTCCAAGATCTGACGAGATCGGATGCCACAGGGCTATGGCTGCAGGTTTCAAGATTAATAGCACTAAGCAGTTTCATTACAAGATCATTTCGTCTGGCATCTTTTCCTGTCTTCCATCCTGTGTTGTTTGACAAGTTAACTGGAAGCGCTTAATGTCTGTGATTCAATGTACTCCTAAGCCAGAGGCTTCCATTACTGAAAAATAAATGTGTTGCCAACCATTTCTCCATCTGCTCCCAGTTATTCACGGACTCTCTACACTTAAGAGGCATAAGCAGAGTGAGCCAGAACAGAGTTCCCACAGGTGAACACTACCGCTAAACGCCCTGGCTCAGACTTCATGAGCACCCCTTGGCTTTCCCTTGAGCCATGAATCTACATCGATTTCTCTGGAGCCGTATCACTTTTCCTCCAGAAAAATCTTACGTTCATAGATAACAAAGTACTATATTGTTCAATGAAAGGGAAACAGAGTCCAGCACAGGGCTGTCTCTCACCAAAGAGAACCATGCCATCACCAAAAGCTTAAAGGCAATCATTAGGGTAAATATCCATTTTTTGTAGCTATGGAGACCTAGGTCTCTCGGAACCGGTATTGTAACTTTGGTTCTGCCGTCTCTAAGCCCTGTGACAATGTACCTAACAGAACTAAGCTTTGGTATCCTCATCTATAAGCTGGAACTGTTCAGGTCTACTGCTATTATTATGTTACTCTGAAAGGATAATTATGTGCACATGTGATTCCGTGCACACAGAGCCTATAATGATGCTGATATTTCATTAGTATTCAGCTTTAACTCTCAGATTTTTCCTGTGTAAAACATGGCATTAATTTCCTTCGATCTGTACCTTTTCTCCCATTTCATTCTGCATATAATCTTTCCACTCTTACAAAATGAGCCATAAGGATGGAAACTTTAAAAAAAGGTATCATATTAAGAAAAATAAACTCCTGTGCCCTCCAAATTACCAAGCTGTCTTTAGCCCATGAGCTCACTGACAGCAGCAGCCACTGAAAGCTTCATCATCAAAATATTCAACAGACGTGGAAAGCCGTGGGCCTGTGCAGGGCATTCCGCCAGCAATGGACTCCTGACAGCTGCCCCTTAGCTGATTTCAAGCTTACCCAAGATCCAGAAAGTGAATATGGAGGCAAAAGAGCCCACTTGAGAAAGGTCCAAATGCTTATTGCCTATTAAATGAGGAGTATCTTTTATAAAGGGGCTGGGATTTAGCTCAGTTGGTAGAGCGCTGCTCTGCAGTCTCTGAGGTCCCGAGTTCGATTCCCAGCACCACAAAAATGGGAGAAGAATGTGTCAATCCACTCCTAAGGCAATCTCAAAACAACTACCCATTAAAAACCCTATGAGGGTCTCTGTGAGTCAGACATGACTTGATAGCACCTAACAACAACATCTTTTATAGAGGGCTGGGTTTAGCTCAGTTGTCACAGTGCTGCTCTGCAATCTCTGAGGTCCTGGGTTTGATCCCCAGCACTGCAAAAAACAGGAGAAAAACATGGCAATCCACTCCAGGAGTAATCCTGAAATAATCAGCCATTGAAACCCTATGAGGATCGCTATGAGTAAGACCCGACTCAATAGCACCTAACAAGAACAACAAGGTTGGTAGAAGGACCTGGCACCCCACTCCCCAAAAAACAATCAGCCATTGAAAACCCTATGAATAGCAGAGAAGCATTAACAATAGTATTTCGCCTGTTGTATGTAGGGTCGCTATGAGTTGCACACCAACTCAATAGCACCTAACAACAACAACACATTTTATAATGTTTATTTTCCTGCTCTTATATTTCCCTGACATGTATTACCATCTCCTCCTACTTGCCAAATCATAGACAAATGAAAAGTCAGGTTTTATAACTAGATTAATTTAAAAATAATGTTTTGAGCCGGGTGTGGTGGTGCATGCCTGCAATCCCAGCGGCTCAGGAGGCAGAGGCAGGAGGATCGCAAGTTTGAGACCAGAGGCAGTCTGTGTAACTTAGCGAGACCCTGTCTCAAAAAAAAAAAAAAAATAGAGTTTTGATAAGCTACTACCTTCCCTTCCAAGTCCAGCATAAATTGATTTGAAATACGAGCTTTGCACAACACATACCCTAGGATACCTTCCAGCGTCATCCAGCTTGCCCCTGGCAATTTACAGTTCCCACAACCTGGCCATCGTTTTCCTGGGCATGAGGCCATCTCTCCCTTTCCTTTCCTGCGTCAAACCATAGCCTGGTTCCATGATTATTTTAGTTGTCACTTACTACAACAGGCTTCCCTTGATCTTCTGCCCCAACCTAGGTCAATAGCACAACACTTGCGTGCCCGCCCTCTCTCTCTCTCTCTCTCTCTCTCTCTCTCTCTCTCTCTCCCTTCTTCCCTCCATCATGTGTACGTGAACCATGGCATTTATCTTGTTTTGCTTGGGTTACTGTTCATCATAACTATGCGATCCCTGCAGGAGATAACAGTTTATCTGTTTCTCTGTGCCTCACATTGCCAAGCACAGGGCCTTTTATCTAAAAAGTATTGGTAAATGTTCTCATTTCAATTAAATATTTGGACACATAGCAAGTATGATTAAATGAATGCCTATGAAATCAAAACAGTTACTTAACAGTCAGTGTATATATGTTTGCATGAAGAATATTCAAAACAAGTGTTCAGACAGGCAGAAAGTTGTATGAATAGGAAAAAGACACCCTCCTTTATTCATGACCTGTGGAGCCCAAGTTCCAAGTACTAGAAACACTGTATGACAGAGTTATAAGGAGCTTGCAGTCTAGTGGGGGGAGGGGGACCTGTGATCACATCAATATAACAAGCCCGGTTTCTCCTGACTGCTCTGGGGAGGCTGCTAGGGAAACACTGTCTCAGCCTGAAGTTAGTCAAGGTGGGTGGACCGCAGGTGAGTGGAGAGAGTGGGCAGCAGGTAAGTTATGAGGCCAGAAGAGGTAGAGGCAGAGCACAGAGGGACTTGGTGGTTGTTTTGAGGAGGCTGTGGTTTCTACTTTGGGTAGCCAAGTGTCGCGAGCAAGAAAATGGGGATGGAACTGAGCGAGAATCTCTTCCTAACTTAAGGTGAGGTCGGGAATAAGAGGACCAGATATTGTCACTGGCAGGAGACCTTTATTGTTACACACAGGGTTAGTTCACACACACACTCACCCTGGCACACCGATACCTGGCACCTCTGTAGTCGCACCTGATGACACAGGTAAGCCTCGTGATCTGTCCGGTCAAGCGGTGTCCTCAGCCTTCCTTCCCGATGTTCTTCTTCTCATGGCTCAGAGATGGTGGCGATGTGGTGACGGTTCCTCTGTTGGTGGGGGGCTCAGCATGACATGATGGCAGTCATCGCTTAGAGTTGAGGAGCCCGCCTGCTGTCAGCGCTCTTCTCTTTTTATACTGTTCAGTATGGAGTCTGTGCTCCATCTGGTTATCTTGCATTGACATCACTGTGCCGTGTGGTTAGCGGGTGCTAGGGGTCTATCCTTATCACTCTCGTGCATACATGTCACTCTCCCCTGGGGCGGTCCCAGGGCGTCTTAGGTTACATGTCACATCATTCCACATTTCATGTAATACACACAGTTGATTTCATCATTCACTTATATTTCCAATTAGTTTCTATCCTTTATTTCTATTACACACAATTAATTCCTATTCTTTATTTCTATTACACACAATTAATTCCTATCCTTATTCCTTACATTAGGGCAGGAGGATGAGTTAGAAACACCCCTGGATGGCAGGGTGAAGGAACCCTTGGAAAGGAAAGCAAGATGGCGGCAGCCACACGATACCTTGAGAACTTACGCGTGAAGTGGAGCAGGCTTGGGAGAGGGGAGTATTTGAGAACCTGGAGGCTGAATGTGTGAGAGGCACAACTCTTGGGAGACAGGCTGGCTGGCCTGACCCTTCTCCCACCAGGGGAGCTCGTATGCACTCACTGGCTGGAGAGAGACGGCGTTAGGGGCTCTCATTTTTGTTTAACTTTCTGTAAATAGAACTAGCCTCCTCTCTATTATTCAGCTGTTGGTTATTCCACTTTCAAGAGAAGATTGGGAATGCCCTAGAGCAGAGCAGTTAGGAGTAGAGTAATAGAAGAATAAAGATATTTAAGTGGGAGCTAGTAATTAATAGCTCCTGCTTCAAAGAGGAATTACAAAAATTAAAGAAATTTTTGTAAGTTGCTCAGTACAGGGCTGTGTTATAGAAGTAGAAAAGTTTTGTCTACCACACAATATGCCAATCACCGAAACAAGGAGTTTTGCAAAAGAGAAAGAGTTTTTATACAAGTTGGCCAAGCATGGTGATGGGAGAGCCACCACGCCCAGCCAGAAGCACGTTGTAATATATAATATTCTCTTCATCTTTAAACTGATGCAGTCTTAACATCTTTGTCTCTCTCTCTTTTTTTTTTTTTTTTTTTTTTTTTTTTTACTGGAAGAAGAAACCCTTGAAATCAAAAATGCGTAGGGCTTGTGAAAGCGCCCCCTGACCCTGATGTTGGGTCTTGCTTGTTTAAAAAAACTTTCTAGATAGATATTCAGCTAGACTACCAAAATGTGCTCACGCCAAAAGAATTAAACCCTCAATTATCCAGAAAAAGATCTTTGTTCGGGGGATTCATTTCCCCAAGATGCCTAAGATTCACACGAACACATTCTAGTGGCCAGAGTGACCGAGTTGCCCCATAAAATATTTTAAGCTCAGATCCACTCTGAAACAAAGCACAGCACATGATTCCAGGAGAAAATGACGGCCAGCGCTTAGAAAACGTATTTCCTTCAACGTACTGCAGCCACCGTAATTTGTACCTTCTGCAGCGGAGACAGAAGAGTCTCAACATGCACACGCAGCTGGAAGAGTAGCGATAATGACAGGCCCGGAGAGGGTGCTCAGCTGGGGAAATAAGCATGTGGCAGACACCGTGGGAGCCGAGAATAAAGGCCCCCAGCAAACATTGCAGAAAGAAAAGAGCCGCTGCCTTTGTTGAAAATGAAATGAAAACCAACAGACCTCTACACCACCCCTTCTAGGGCACTCAACTCAGGCAAATTAGACAGGGCTGCAGGTGGGCTGTCTGGCCAGATCAGCTCTGTTCTTGCTTGTCCTCTGTACTTTGAAGAGTCCTGGCTAGCGCCAAGGAGTAATTAACAATCTGCCCGGGGCAGTGCTTCAGCTCAAATGGATTGTCTGAAAGTTGGGCTGGGGGCAGTGCTTGTAGCTAAGTTGTGCTGTCGATATTAAATGCAAATATAGGGAGCATTCGCCACCGCTGGAAGAGGCGCCTCGCTTTCTAGAGGCTGAATTTTCCAAGGCCTCCTTAGGTCTCTAAGCGGCTGCATGGCTGTCTTCCCTGGCAGAGGGGTTCTTAAGACAGGGAGCTTTTGAGGGGCGTCTCCTAGTTCACGTTCACACATCAGCTCTTCTTTCCTAGTTGATGTGATTCCAGGCAATTTCCTTAACTTCAGAGGACATCAGTGAAAGTGGGTCCAAAATTGTACCTGCCTTAGGAAGCTGTTGTAAATGCTAACAGAACACTGCACTGAGAATGCTGAGTCCCCCTGTATTACATAGTGATAACCCAGTGGATCTTTAACCTGTATCATTCTTAAGGATTCCTTTATGGCAAGACCTAAGGAGAATCCAGACCTTCCCCTGCATGTGCTGAAAATCAGGTCTTGGGCTTGTGAGAGATGTTGTTTTTTGTTGGTCCTGTGACTGCTGCCTTCAGAGTGAGATGGTATTCATGTCTCAGAAATAACAGAAAGGGACAAGAATTGCCAGGAGGAAGCAGAGGGCCCAGAAGGGTCTAGGCAATCTCTGGTCCTGCATATTTAGACACATTTTCTAGCTTCTCACAACCCCTTTTAAATATGTTAGCTAATTTGTGCCTCTTCCAGCTGACTCACCAGACCATGCAGAATCCGATTTTAAACGAAGGTTATTATGATGTCCCCAGTTGCATAGCACCTTAGTGAGAGGATTTGGAATTCTGTGAAAGAAAAGCTTTATTAAGATTTGAAAGGCTGTCTTTAAATCCCAATTGGGAACCCACAATTTAAATAAAAATTGATGAAAAATCCTTGTTGTTTTTAGGTGCTGTCAAGTCCGACTCATAGCGACCCAATGTACAGCAGAACGAAACACTCCCCATTGCTGTGAACTCACTCCTGCCACCAGCTCACTGTGCCTCCTACTGCCCCTTTCTGAAATCTCCACTCTAGTCTGAACCAGAAGGGCAGACGGTACCCAGATGCTAGGCTTTCATGCTCCCCTGTGTCTGGCTCTGCAGGTCTATGTGACCTGGTATCTTGGCAGCTGGGCCCCAAAAGGGAGCTTGTGGTCTTCTGGTGGCTAAGGCCTAAATGGTCCTGTGCCAGCTCCTTAACAAAGATCAGGAGGGCGGGCGCAGCCCATGGGTTGGAGCCCCTGCCTCACCTTCTAGCTAAGCGATCTTAGCCAAGGTACTCGGTGTTCAAAAGATCTTTTGACCCAGCTCCCAGGTCTTTTGTGGGGATTTAGATAAAGTGCAGTGTTCAGCATGCAAGGTGGGTCCGGAGAGCTTCCCCTATCCTAGTGTGCCCCCAGGCCTGGGGGCTGTGGCCTTGCCTTCTCTTGCATATGGCGTGTCCCCACTCCAGCCCCTAGATGCCCTGCCTTTCCCCTCCCCAATTGGAAGCCTTTCCTTTCTCAACTCCACTCCCTCTTGGTTCGAGGCTGCTCCCCCATGCCCACCCAGGCTGGCCTGACCTCACGTTTGCTCTCTGGGCCCACCATCCACTTGGCCGTCCTTAGAATTCTGCCTCCTGGAACAAGTGCAAACCCTGAGCCCTACAAGAACCCTTCTGGTGTTCAACAGCTGGGATCATGCCTTTCCTGCATCTTCTCTTCCAGATAAATTGTGGCAGTTCCTTCTCTGTCTTCCTGGGGCCCCAGTTCACCTGGGAGCGCAGGCCACCATATCCGCCCTCACTTCTTAAAGCAGTCTTATTCAAGGATCGCTGGACCTGACCAAGCACTGCTCTCGGTCTGACCTAACCAACTGGGGGAGAACCTCAGAAATCCCTTCCTTGATTAGAATCTCAAACCCTTTTTTCTTCCTTTCTGCAGCAGCTCTTTATTGCCCCTCCACTCTGAGAAGGGCCAAGGGGAACCCAAAATGTTACAGCTCAAAGCAAGCAGGCTACAGCTCTTATTGCTGCCTCAGGGGCAGCGGCAGCTCTTCTGCCTCCAGCTTTCCTCAGCTTCTGTCCCTAGGCGCTGGGCCAAGGAAGAATAAGACCTCATCTTACTCTGAACTCCTAAATCACTGGTGATTCATTGAAATACCTGCGCCCTGAGGATTGGAGAAGTTTGCATACTATTATCACAACTGTCACATATATAATTTGGTATAGAAGGTAATGAGGGGCTAAGTGGCGTGGGATTTCCAATTATAAACATTACATACTGTTTCCGCTAAACTTTGTCTGATTAGATCGAGGCCATCATTTCAGCCTTTCAAAGTCCCTTTGGTACATGATCCTGTCATTTCATATATATATATATATATATATATATATATATATATATATAGCTACCCCTTTGCTCTCAATGCTGTGTGACATATTCATCAATGTACCATTGATATTTTTATCCAAAAGAATAAAATAATGAAATGTAGGCTTGGCTTCATGCCACTGAAATTCTCCATTGCAGCAGGGTTTTCCAGGGCAAATTTAAAAAGGATTGCTGAATGTCACTTGACCTTTCAGAAGAGTTGCCATGCCTGTCACTTACATCACAGAGCTGTGGGTTGGGGCTTACTTCCTGGGAAATGATGTTACCTCTTAGAATCTTAATGAATGTCAGCTAGGGATTGTAGCTATTCTGCAAAGCAGAATGCCACCTTCACCTAGCTGCCACCGTAAGGAGAGGGACTTTCAGTTTTCAAGATTTTTTTTATTCCTCATTAAGCCACGTGTGGGTCGAGTGTCACACCCCGCTGCGCCAGCCCAGATGTGACAGCTGGGAGGCGCGGTCGCTCTCCACAGGTAACTTGCACTAAACTCAGGACCCTCAGGTGAGGGGCACAGACTCAAGTGGCCCTCAGGAATGTCTCAAGAGGGGAAGGGGGCGCAGAAAGGAAAAGCTTTGGGATGCTTAACCTTTGTGGGGACTGCAGCAGCTCTTTATTGCCCCTCCACCCTGAGAAGGGCCAAGGGGAACCCAAAGTGTTACAGCTCAAACCAAGCAGGCTACAGCTCTTATTGTTGCCTCAGGGGCAGCGGCAGCTCTTCTGCCTCCAGCTTTCTTCAGCTTCTGTCCCTAGGCACTGGGCCAAGGGACTGTCCTCAGCTTGCATAAAGTTCCTGGGGAGCGTTGTCTAGGTGTCCTCGTCTTGATGGTCTCATCGTCTTCTTCTCATGGTCTTTGTCATTGTTGTTGTTGGGAGAGCGGCATCATCAGGTGGTGGGGAGCAGCAGAGCTCAACATCGTTGATCCAGAGAGGCACACTGACTGCCTCAGAGTGGCTCCTTATATAGCTCTCCCTGACTGGGCTAAGCCAATCAGGTGTGAGTCTATTGTTTTCAGTGGTCCAATGGAGCTGGGACGAGTGAAGGGGCTTGAAATTTGGTCCAATCATAGTCTTTTGATTTCGACCAATCAGAGTCTGAGAAAAGTGTCCAATGGGGTTGCAGGGAAAACGCCCAATCACAGTTCACCATTTTCAACCAATCATATTTACATTACTAACAATCCTCCTTAAGCAGGCTTTCACTTGCCAAGTATATTACCTTTTGTTACCATTACTCCTGTTGCTCTATTTTTTCTATTAATTCTTTGAACCCCATTTTTCCTGTCTCGAAGTTTCTCCCTTTTTCCTCCCAATACAGCCACAGAAGGCTATTCCATCCAGGACTAGCAAAGGGTCATGTGAAGTGAGCTCCCTGAGGAGCAGGGGGCCTTGGGGCCGAGGGGACAGGAGAGGAGAGTACTCCCAACACTTCACTAGGAGCATCTAGGAGTGTGGGCTGGGAAAAGCATACTCAGGTCCTCAGATCCCAGGTCTAGATGGTGCACTAAGGAAGGCGAAGCTCTTCTGACTCACCTAGTGTGCTTCCAAACACTGTGCATTATCTAAATCACCACAAAAGCTCTGGGAGCAGGGGCAAAAGACCTTTTGAATACTAAGCAGGAAGAGTTAAGTACCATAGCTAAGATCAGATTGGGCTAAGAGCCGACTAGGTTGGGAGAACCGATTTACATTTCAGCAAAATTTCAGGGAAGTCTTTCGTGATATTATTGTGGCCAAGACAGATATACGTGGGCTCACGGGAGTAGAAGCAATATTTTAAAGATAGGTTTAGTATGAGATGAACAGTGGGTGGAATTTGATCAAGGGTGCAGAACAGGGCGCCAGCACCTCCAGGTTTGCTATCTTATGTTTGACAATTCAAAATATCCAGAAATAAAGTGGAAAATGCATCGTTCAGATGGCATGCTTTGCGTGATGTGGAATGTCTAGAGTTTGGGAAACATATCTTCTCTGTATGGACGGTTTTGATACCGTGTAATTCCAACCGTATTATAAGATTAACCAGGGATTGTACATAATCAGCTTTTGTTTCCAGACTAGATTTTAGGAACGAGAATGACAATTTCAACCACTCTAGTACCTCCAGAAGCTTAGGAGCCATGATAAGTTGATACAAATAAAAATGTCATACTTTGCATTTTCCTAAAATAGTATATAGTAGGCTAGCATCTTCACATGAAGCTATTTCTCTTTATTATCATCTCTAAAAAAAGAAAACACTCCATTTTCTTAAAGCAAGTCTTAGGGGAAAAAAAACTTACAAGTTAAAATGTAGCAGACACAGTATAGAAGGAACAGAAATTCTGCTTTTCCTAGAGTTCTGCGTTTTTGTCACCGAGTTAGAACTGTCAGAGGTCAAGAGCTAATTAAATACAACTGCATATTTTAGTCCCGCCTTCCTTCATCAGAGAGAAAAGCATGTAATAACAGCAATGAAACCTCATTAGTGTCTTTCTTTAAGGGATTAACAAAATGTAGTACATAATGCTATACGTCAATTATGTATATAGATTTAATTCTGGTCGTGTATCTTCTGAAAGTCAGCCAGTCAGTAAGACATCACTAATCAAAAACTGTAGCCTAGAAGATCAGGGGCTGCCATGGGACCTAGATGACATTTCTTTTTTATCGTTGTTGGATTTGCTTTGGTTTGTGTTTTATTGTTTTTTTGGTTTTGTTTTTGTTTTTGTTTTGTAGTACGGGGGAGTTAAACTCAGGGCCTCACACGTGCCAGGCAAGCGCTGTACCACTGAACGGCACCCCAAGTCCCTTTTTTGTTTTTTTTACTTTGAGACTGGGTCTCACTAATTATGAAGGCTGCCTGTGGCCTCAACCTTGCCACCCTCCTGCCTCCGCCTCACAAGGTACTGGGAATGACAGGCATGCACCTCTGCACCCAGCTTGGTTTGGGATTTTGAGATGGAGTCTCACTATGCAGCCCACCTGGCCTTGAACTGTGATCCTCCTGCCTCAGCCATGCAACTGCTGGGATCACAGATGTGTGCCACCACACCTGGCTCAGATGCCAATATTTCCATGCCGTGCCTACCATTTATCATGCAATCACATTTGAACTGATAAATGAAATTTGTTTTGTTTTATTTTGCTTTTTTGAATTAGTGTTCTTGGTTGATTGGTAAGGATAATTTCCCATTTATGTATTCCACAAACCATTTGGGCTCCTATATATACAACTATGGTCACGTGGGGATAGAATGGAAAAACTATATTGAACATAATGAACTTATAGCCAGCTCTTCTCAATGGGCCAGACGCAGAGTCCTGTCACTTGATGCCACAGATGAGGAGGGACTGGCCAAGAAGCACCCTTGCCATGCCTGCAAATGCCCATCATGGAACATGTCAGCCTCATCCCAGCCTGATTTTCCAAAAACTATTCAAAACTCCACCAAGGCAATGATTTCATGCCCACATCCTACTTGTTGTTTTTAGGTGCATCAAATCAGTATCTGACTCATAGCGACCCTACATACAACAGGTGAAACACTATTGTCAGTGCTTCTCTGCTGTTCATAGGGTTTTCAATGGTGGATTGATTTTTGGGAGTGGGTTGCCAGGTCCTTCTCCCAAGCCTACAGCACCTGCTGTTCCCAGGTGGTCTCCCATCCAAGGACTAACCAGGCCCGACCCTGCTTAGCTTCTGAGATCTGATGGGATCGGACACCACAGTGGCACATCTGCAGGCCTATTGCCCTATAGTTATCTAATTGAGTTCCCATACAGTCCTCTGTAGCTTAAACCTCCTTGAGTCTTCTACTGAAATGCAAACCTTCATATCAGGTGCAAGGCCCTTCCCACGCTAGCCCTGAGCTCTGGTCTCCTCAGCCTGACATAGTTTCTTAAACAAAACCAAGTCAGCCTGGAGTTCTTTTTCCTTTTGGCCTCAAAAGCTAGTTCTGGTGCTGCCTCCCATGGACCACACTCCAGAACCCCAGGCAAACCTGTTTCCCCGGTTAACCCCAGAATTTGATGCTGTTCCCAAATACAGGGTTTATTTCTCAGCCCAGACAATAGTCCTAGTGAAGAGGCTCTGGAGCCAGTTGGCCTGGCGTCCTGGCCAAGAGATCATAAGCGTGTGAGGGTTCCTTCAGTGTTAGTTTTGGTTAGTTCTTCACACTAGAGGCAGGGGCCCAAGAGGATGCTCACTGCTTCAGCTGGCACAACAGCTCGTGGGTATCACACAGCGGGCATCACAGGCCTCTGACCAGACTCCCCCCGAACTGACAGCTGACATGGGAAGATATTGACCTAAACATTAGAGGGAAGTGGTGGTTCATAAATGCACCGCTATGAGTCAGACTCGACTCGAAGGCACCTAACAACAGCAACAATATTGTGATTGGATTGGGAAAGTTTCTCGACCCCCAAACCCTCCATCCGCTACTAGCCAGGGAATCGGATGCCAAAGAAAGGAAATGGCCAGTTCTAAGTGATGGAAATTCTTGTTCTTTTCGTTTTATTAAATGAGCAACTCTTAAGAAGGAAAAAAGACAGAAGTAGAAAGCAGCATGGGAGGGCTGAGCAGGGCGTCTCAGCTGATCTGTCAGGGAAAGAGTCAGGGAAAGTCAGAGAAGGAGATAGGCCAGTCAGAACCAGGCTGCGCTGTTTGCTTCCGCGGTGCCTCAATTACCAAAAGGTAATTATGGATCTATTTTCCTTCCTCGAACCCAGTCTTATCCTCACCCGCCGGCATTCTGTCGTATCATGAGGTTCTATTAAAGTAGTTGCTTTCTGTGCCGGGCGCGGTGGCGCACGCCTGTAATCCCAGTGGTTTGGGAGGCGGAGGCAGGAGGATCGCAAGTTCGAGACCAGAGGCAGTCTGCGTAACTTAGTGAGACAGGGTCTCACTAAGTAAAAAGTAAAAAGTAAAAAAAAAAAAAAAAAAAAAATGGGCTGGGGGTGCAGCTCAGTGGTCCAGTACTTGCAAAGCATGCAAGCGCAAGGCCCTGGGTTCAACCCCCAGGACCGCAAAAAAAAAAAAAAAAAAAAGGTAGTCGCTCGCCATTAATACTTCTCCTACAAGAACCCCATACCCACAGGAGAAACCCAGGAGTGAGCTATGGACACAAGCATTCCAGGACCGGTCAGGTCAATTTTCCAGTGGGAATCTATGAGTGGCATCCCATTCTTATTTCCTCTGTCTTTTCCTTTTAGAAACAGGGAAGATCGACCAGGAAATTCACAAATATAACACCCCGGGCTTCACGGGCTGCCTCTCCAGGGTCCAGTTCAACCACATCGCCCCGCTCAAGGCTGCCTTGAGGCCGACGAACACCTCGGCCCACGTGCACATCCAGGGCGAGCTGGTGGAGTCCAACTGCGGGGCCTCCCCGCTGACACTGTCCCCCATGTCGTCGGCCACCGACCCCTGGCACCTAGACCACTTGGATTCAGGTAAAGTCCAGAGCCATCTTAAGCTGATTGCTTTCTTTCTTTAAGCCTCGGTTTCCTCAGCTGTAAAATGGGTTGACAGAAGCCCCTCAGTGTTGCTGGAGTGTTAGGAGCAGGCACCAAGGAACTCGTGAGCCAAGAATTCTTGGCACAGTGCTTAGCTTCTACGACGGATGCAAAAATCACCACTGTCACTGTTTCTCAGAGCCAGAAGTAGAGAAATCACAGGTAAAGGATGCAGAGTTAGTCTGGGTGCAGTGACACACGCCTGTAATCCCAGCAACTCAGGAGGCTGAGGCAGGAAGATCACAAGTTTGAGGCCAGAGGCCGCTTGTGCAATTTAGCAAGACCACGTCTCAAACTAAAATTGAAAAGAGGTTAGGGTGCAGCTCGGTAGTAGGGCCTTTGTCTAGCATGCTCAAGGCCCTAAATTCCATCCCCCAGTTGTTGTTGTTGTTGTTGTTAGGTGCTGTTGGGTAGTGTCGACTCATAGCAACCCTCATAGGGTTTTCAATGGCTGTTTCGGGATTGCCTCGGGAGTGGATTGCCATGTCCTTCTCCCATTTTTACAGTGCTAGGAATTGAACTCAGGACCTCAGAGACTGCAGAGCAGCGCCCTACCAACTGAGCTAAATCCCAGCCCGATCCCTGAGTGCTGAAGGGAAAAAAGTTCAGGGATATGGACTCCTCATTGATGTTACATTATGAGATGCCCAAACTACTGTCTACAACTTGTCTGGGGGATGATGTGATCAAATCACTTCCTCTGTTTTGCCCCTTTTCACTCAACCTGCAGCCACATGGTATACCTTCTCATATCGGAAGGAGAGATTTACCCAAAACAGTACAGCTTCACCTCCCAGCCCGCATTTATTCCACTAAGATAGCAGGCGTCAAGATCTTTCAGAGGTACCTTTAACCTTATGACGAAGCTCAGTGGCTGCGGCCCCACTGCTGTAGGTGATCACACACACGGTTTGAAAGCCCAAATGAAAGGATGTAGCTGATGGATGCAAATTAAGTGGATGAAAACCCACCATCTAGGGCCAGAGGCAGTGGTGCACACCTATAATCCCAGCAGCTCTGGAGGCAGACACAGGAGGATCACAAGTTCAAGACCAGAGGCAGTCTGTGTAATTTAGTGAGATCCTGTCTCAAAAAGTAAAAAAAAAAAAAAATGGGCTGAGGGTGCCGCTCAGTGGCCCAGCACTTGCAAAGCGTGCAAGCGCAAGGCCCTGGGTTCAACCCCCAGTACCGCAAAAAAAAAAAAAAAAAAAAAAACCACCATCTCCGTGACCCTGAGTGGCAGCACGCCCTTACACTGCGTTTCCACTCTTAGCTCTGCCTGAACCACCTGTCCGAGACTCAGGTGACCTTTCCAATCTTCTGCATTTCCACCCTGAGGTGAAGCCATGGGGCGAGAATATCTCAGTGGCCTCCACCCCCAACATTCAGTGGGTCTCCAAGCAACGTGCAATGTTGCTGATGCTTAAGACAGGAAGAGGACACAGCAGGACACTGGGTGTGATGCTGAAATCCAGTGCCATCCCTGCCTCTCCCTAGCAGATCAAACTCAGGCAGCCTCCAAAATCTCAGTCCTCAGTTTCCCCATTTCTAGAGAAGGGACAGGACCTGACCTACAGGATTCCATGTGAAATGGTGGGTCTAAAGCACTGCACAATCACAGCCACAGGGCAAGCTTTTCAGAAGTTTAGCTGCCAGCCAGGCACAGTGGCGCATGCCTATAATCCCAGCAGCTCAGGAGGCAGAGGCAGGAGGATCGCAATTTCGAGACCAGAGGCAGTCTGTGTAATTTAGCGAGACCCTGTCTCAAAAAAAAAAGTAAAAAAAATGGGCTGAGGGTGCATCTCAGGGGTCCAGCCCTTGCAGAGCATGCAAGTGTGAGGCCCTGGGTTCAACCCCCAGTACCAAAAAAAAAATAAGAAGAAGAAGAAGTTTAGCTGCCATAACACTGTGTTAGACACAACTTGCTATCATGCTTCAATGTCCAGTAAAAGCTTCCCAATTTTCCCCCGCCCCATGCACAGAGACTTCTCAGTTCTCACAGCTCATCACACACCAGTGTATACTTGATTGGTTTCTCACAGCTCATCACACACCAGTGTATACTTGATTGCTTTAATCACACTCCAGCCCTGCTCAGGCTTTTACCAGCTTCCACACGGCCAGCTATCATGATTCTACCAGGATGGTGCTTGGAAGCTCGGTGAAGCTTAGAAAGAAGCCGAAATCATCCCACTGTCAAAATAGCCAATGTACAGCCTACATGGTCCCCTTTGTTTCTTGCACACGGATTCCTATAACATGGTGGGAGTGCTATGGGGCCAAGGGCACTCACAAAGAATTCCCTTTCATAGGATTTTTTTTTGTATAGGATTTTTCCTTCTTATAATTTTGATTCAACTCCCACATATGAGTGAGAAAGGAAAAAAAAATTCTAAGAATGGTGTTATTATAAATGGTCTAGGAAATGCATGCAATAGTTCTGACAAGGTAAAAACAAAGTTCACTGCAGGAAAAGTTTCTATCTTAAACAGAACTGTAACCCAAGGACATATAGAAAAATATTACCAAGTAAATGATAGAGAAGTGTTTGATGGGAAGGGTGGGATGGGGGGAAGCGTACAAGAGGGTAGGGGGAACCTATATGAACAATGTACAACAAAATGCATATATGGAAATGTCACAATGAAAAGCATGTCAGAATGAATGACATTAAGGTGTACCTTAAAAATTTCCAATTAAAAAAAAAAAAGAACTCCCTTTCAGGAGTGTTGGTAGGGCTCCCAGCAGGCTGGGCTTTCGTTGTGGGCTGTCTGGACAAAGGAAGCATTCCTACTGCTGGAAGAAGAAAGGGAAGCGTGAAAATACGAGAGGAGAAAGGACATATGCCAAGGCCACGGAGGAACTGAGATTCCTCAGATTAATTCCTTCCAGTGCGAGAGTGGACAGGCTGAGGAAGGATCTTTGAAAAGCGCAAGTTCTCTGATGGTTGCGGGTAGACACTGCAGGGGACTCAACGCGTGTGGGCTCTTGGCTGCCAAGAAACTAAATTCAAAAGCATCTAGATGCTTCCTTGGGCCAAGATGAGCTCATCTTCATTATGATTTAATTAGCCCATTGTTTGCTTTTCTGGATCTGGGAGGGAGGGTTGGACAGACCAAACAAATGTAGTTCATGTAGTTTTTTTTTTTAATGCTCCATGCATGACAGCTTCCTTCTTCAGATTGACCCGTGAAAATGTATACCGTTTAGGAAATATTTCTGTTAGTATTTAAGGCTCAAGGTAAAATTCTGTACTCCAAACCAGGCATGGTGGCACAGCCTATAATCCCAGGACTAGGAATCACTTTTTTTTTTTTTTTTTTTTTTTGGTACTGGGGATTGAACCCAGGGCCTTGTGCTTGCATGCTTTTTGCAAGTGCTGGACCACTGAGCTGCACCCCCAGCCCAGTTTTTCTTTACTTTTTGAGACAGGGTCTCCCTAAATTACACAGACTGCCTCTGGTCTCGAATTTGCGATCCTTCTGCCTCCACCTCCCAAGCTGCTGGGATTACAGGCGTGCGCCACCACGCCGGCCAGGAGAATCACTATTGAAAACCCTCTGAATAGCAGAGAAGCACTGACATAGTGAAGGGCATGGCACAGTGTTGGGGAGTGTTTCCTTCTGTTGTACATCAGGTCGCTCTAAATCAGGCCCAACTCAAGTATACATAACAAGAACAATATTATAGAAAATGAGAAGGGAAGCTAGGCATGGTGGTGCACACCTGTAATCCCAGCGGCTTGGGAGGCGGAGCCAGGAGGATCGCAAGTTTGAGACCAGAGGAAGTCTGTGTAACTTAGGGAGACGCTGTCTCAAAAAGTAAAGAAAAAAAAAGGGGCTGGGGGTGCAGCTCAGTGGTCCAGCACTTGCATAGCATGCAAGTGTGAGGCCCTGGCTTCAACCCCTAGTACCTCGAAAAAAAAAAAAAATGAGAAGGGAGAAAAGAGGCGTATATAATGGGTAATAGTAGGCCTAGGTAATACTTGGGTTTACCTCTCCTTCATGACCATAAATCTCTCCTGGAAAGCGGATGTGTAAGAGGTTACCTTTGGTCTTTCTGAGAGAAAAAACCACTTCAAAGAGAGAAGTTTGGAGACCTCATCTTCCAGAAACCTCTGCCTTTTGGCAGATAAGGGAAGCTCCAATAAGGTTTCTTTCTGTATCTATTGAACCCTAAATATCACTCATTTGAAATCATTCTCTTCTCAACTCTGGGGTTCCAAGCAGGACCTCATACCCCATCACACCCTAGTTTCTGTGAGGCCACTGATCATTCTGGATGCTGAGTCAAGGATTTTGCATGTTGTAGATTATATTCCTTCCCTTCCTTCATTCCTTCATTCCTTCCTTCCTTCCTTTCTTTTTCTTTGTGGTACCGGGAGTTGAACCCATGGTCTCACACATGGCTTTGCAAGTGCTCTACCACTGAGCTGCATCCCCAACCCATTTTTTACATTTTATTTCGAGACAGGTTCTCACTAAATTACATAGGCTGCCTCTGGCCTCAAAATTATGATCCTCCTGCCTCAGCCTCCTGAGTTGCTGGGATTACAGGTGTGCACCACTGAGCCTTGCTTCCAGATAATCTTCCATGTTTGGATAAGGTAAAAATCCTTGCTCTCAGATATTCAGAAATAAAACAACAGCATGTGCACAGAAATCCCATTTCTTCCCATGAATAATGTGATGTCAGTGTTGGGTGAGGGCAGGAAGAGAATAAAGGCGTGCTCTCACCAGCCCGGGGGGGGGGGGGGGCACATCGAGGAGTCGATTATTTCACTGAGTGCCCCAGAAAGCATGGGGTTTGCCTGACAGCTTGGGTTCGCCTGGAAGCTCACTAGGAATGAGGAACCTCAGGCTCCACTGTGGGAGTCCCAGGTGACTTGCCACACACCCAGGAACATTTGAAAGCACCAATCTAGTGTTGACCCCTATCGCCATTGAGGAACTTCAGAATTCCAGGGAGCTTTGGAAAGGTCTCCGTATGCAGTCCACACCCCTGAGCAGACCCTCTAGGGGTGCAACCTCTGGGGTGAGACACATCTGTGGGTATAAAACCTCCCCAAGTGCCTCACATGGGTGGCAAGATTTAGACTCTCTCTCCAAATAGGAGGGGCCACCTCTGTGAGCCCTTGGGGATGAGGCTACCAAAAGAAAAACAGGCATGGAGGTGCAGCTCAGTGGCCGAGCATGCTCCAGGCCCTGTGGTCAATCCCCAGCAGGGCCCTTTACCCACCCCACCCCCCCAAAAAAATAGGTTTTGGAAAACAATGAAGGCTTTGTTGTTGTTAGGCGCCATCAAATCAGGTCCAACGCATAGGGACCCTATGCACAACAGAATGAAACACTCCCCAACACCCTGCCGGGCCTCTCTGCTATTCATAGGGTTTTCAGAGGCTGATTGTTTTCAGGATTGTTCCAAGAGTGGGCTGCCATGTTTTTCTCCCATTTGGGGGGTGCTGGGGATCGAACCCAGGGCCTCAGAGAGTGCAGAGCAGTGCTCTACCAACTGAGCTACACCCCAGCCCCAATGAAAGCTTTCCATAGTGAAATCACAAAGACAAAGGCTGCAGCAGTCAGCTTAGAAAAGGGCAGAGCGCCTCCGAGCATTCCCCAAGGAAGCTCTTTCAGAAGAGGTTTTTAATCTAAGTTTCAGGGGAGGTGATCTGCCCATTTACAAGTGGAAAAGCAGACTTGAAATAAGCGGGAGAAAGATGCACAGCCAGGGTCAGACCAAGCAGCTCTGATGAAAGCCTCACAGGGTGGCAGTGCTGTGCCCAGGAAGCAGCTTCGTCTGAGGAAGATGTCAAGTTATCTTTCAATGTTTTGAGTTTCTGCAAACTTAATTTGAAGAATATCCAAAAAAAAAAAAAAAGAGATGCTGCTTTGAAATGAAATGTATGCATTTCTGAAAATGAAACTTGCACCTTGCTGTGAAGAGGAGGGAATCTTGTGGTCTTTATAATAAAAAGATCTTAGTGATCTGCCAGGGATACTCAACTAAACTCCTACCAGGAGATTCATTTTGCAGAGACGTAGGGTTAGAATGGAAATTAAAATTCAGGACCACTACCCTAAGGTCTTGTGATCTTTCTGTTCTCATACATTGCTTTATGTCTTGATGTTGTTGTTGTTAGGTGCCATCGAGTCAGTATCCAATTCATAGCGACCCTATGTACAACAGACGAAACACTTCGTCAGTGCTTCTCTGCTATTCATAGAGTTTTCAATGGCAGTTGATTTTGGGGTGGGGGAGTGGGTTGCCGGGTCCTTCTCCCAAGGCTATTTTAGTATCTAGTGTTCCCAGGTGGTCTCCCATCCAAGTACTAACTAGGCCTGACCCGGCTTAGCTTCCAAGATCTGACGGGATCGGATGCCACAGAGCTATGGCTACAGGAGCTTTATGTCTTAGATGATTCCAAATGACAAAAATAGAAAATATATTCTAAGGTATGCTAGCTTCGAGTGATGAGATCCTTTTTCTCTTCTGTAACACTACTGAGCTGCTCATTACCTTTCCAGTCCCTTTGGGCTCTGCTGGTGTTTTCCAAAGTGAGGGACTTTTATGGTTGGTCAGGCTGTGCACTGCACAACTCTGAGCAATGAGATTTACATTGTAGTCTTTGGGTTCTGGAAAGGTAGGGTATGGTGGCCTTTATAGGGGGTCACGAAACCATGATAGGAAAGAAAATAGATGTGGCATTATATAATGTAATAAGAAAGTTTCTTCCGATTCATCTCTCTCTCAGTCCTTCTAATTTTGTCAAAGCTAAAGTCTCCATGTGGTTCTAGCCTGCCTTTCACATCTCTTCCAGGCCTGTAGTTCAGTTTGAAATAAACAGCAGGTTGGAGCCTTGTCAGACAATAGAATTACTTAGTAGAGATGTAAGGATTTATCAATACATTTATGTAAATAAAAAATGGAGTCACCTTAGTTCAAGTAAGTAAATCAATCATGGATTTCCATAGATACAGAAAATAAAAGTGGAGGTGGTCACCACATGATTGAAACTTAGGAAACACTGGAAAGTAGAACAACATGGTCACAAACATCAGAGCCTAGCCTGAAACTATAAACATGTCCATTTTGATAGAGGAAACTGATAAAATCTTTCCACATGATTTAAGTCAATTTGACTTATACCAACCCTGCTCCCTTAGAAACATCTGGTTAATGTTCTCCTATCTAGTTTCCTCCACTTTTGGTAGTAAGTGTAGTCTATTTTTAAACACAGGGGTAGGATTTAGCTCAGTTGGTAGAGCGCTGCTCTGCAATCTCTGAGGACCCGGGTTCTATTCCCAGCACCACAAAAACAGAAAGAAGGACATGACAATCCACTCCCAAGGCAATCCCAAAACAATCAGCCATTGTAAACCCTTTGAGGGTCACTATGAGTTGGACCCGACTGGACAGCATGTACCAACAACAAATTTTTTAACTGGGCTGAGGTTTAGCTCAGTTGGTACAGTGCTTGCTCTGCACGCTCTGAGGCCGCTGGGTTCAATCTCCAGCACTGCAAAAATAGAAGGACCTGGCAGCCCACTCCGGAAACAGTCAGTCATTGAAAACCCTATGAAGAGCAAAGTGTGGACAAAGTGCAGGACAAGGCACAGCGTCGGGGATTGTTTTGATCTGTTGTACAGAGGGTTGCTATGAGTGGGACCTGACTCATCAGCAACCAACAACAACATTTCTGAACTACATCATCACGTGGCTCTTAGGCCATATTTACAACACCAGTTACAAGGCAGAAAAGGCCACCGACACTGAGTCCTGGTTTCTTTTAAGGGTGACAGAACTCCAGGCAATTGCTGTGATTGGCTTGCAGAATTATGGGCTCTGGGTTCTTGCTGTCAAATTCAGAGAGTCTGACTTCCTTGGAGTGGGAAGGACTTGCCAGAGAGCAGATGACTGCAGATGGTCCTGCACATTCTGTGGAAAGCGAAAACAAAACAAACACCACAGAAACGGAGTCTAAGCGCCTGACACCGGCCATGTCCTCGCTAAGGAGCAACTGCAAACAGCACCACGCTGTTTTCCCAGGGTGCTCTCGGGGAGCCTTGGCGGGTTTTATCACATCTGTGGGATCAGATGCAGGAAACATCAGGCGAAAAGCTGCATCCCAGGATCTTTTTCAAAACATCATTAAAATGGGCCAGGCACCTGTCACCATCTCACAGGACTTTGGTTATGTCCAGGGAATATTCTTGGCCCAGGTCTCGAGGTGTGCAACACGGTGTGTCTCACACCTCCACCCGAGAGAATCTGCCTCGGGACTGTGCTGCACTGGAGCCACTGTCCCGCTGAGCTATCTGGTTCCTGACTCGAAAGCTAAGCCGCATCTGATGCCTAGTGACCCTCGCCAGGCGTCCTCACAGCCTGCCCAGAAGGAAGTGGGTGGCATGTGGAAAATCAAGACAGAAGGGCAGAGGAGAAGGTAGTCGATAACCCATGATGCTCCTCCTGCCTCCATCCAAGGTCCAATGGCGTCAACGACCCAGGGCTAAGGATCCAAAGCCAAACTCTTCCGGTGCATTCACTCCGGTTCCCAGAGTGGTTGAATAAGCGCAGCCAATTAGGAATATGGACCTCCTTCCAGATAAATGGGAACTAGGTAGCATATAGACCTGCAGCCGTAGCCCTGTGGCATCCAATCTCATCTGATCTCAGAAGCTAAGCAGTGTCAGGCCTGGTTAGTACTTGGATGGGAGACTGCCTAGGAACACCAGGTGCTGCAGGCTTGGGAGACGGACCTGGCAACCCATTCCCAAAAATCAGTCAGCCATTGAAAACCCTATGAACAGCAGAGAAGCACTGACAATAGTGTTTCGAATGTTGTATGTAAGGTCGCCATGAATCGGACACTGACTCAACAACAGCACCTAACAACAACAAGGTAGCATGTGGGCTGGGGGTTAGCTCAGTTGATACAGTGCCTGCTCTGCACTCTCTGAAGACCTGGGTTCGATCCCCAGCACTGCAAAAATGGGAGAAGGATGGGACAGTCCACTCCCGAAAACAACCCTGAAATAATCAGCCATTGAAAACCCTATGAGGGTCGCTATGAGTCTGACCCAACTTGAGGGCCCCTAACAACCACAAGGTAGACTGTGGTATTCAGTGTAACAGCCCCACACCCCCACAGATTCCAGAATCTGTGTTCAGGCACTGGGAACTGACAAACGTAGTTTCCACCCACCATATCAGACCCTTTACCACTCGAAACGGTGCATCTGACTTCTGAAGGCATCCTAACTCCGTCGCTGTGATTTTTAACTAGTTGGTTTCTTGCCCATGTTCCAAATTTCCTTTCTGCCATCTGAAGCCAAAATATTTTTATAACTTCATGTGCAAAAGAGTTATGGATGTGACGCACATTTTAAAACTACACATATCTAGCCAGTTTCCTTCATAAATACAAGCTGATGGTTGGCTTTCTTTACAATCCATGAACACTTAATTGTCATCTTTCCAGCTCTGGTAATTACATCTTTATTTCTAAGCAGGCCTCTTTCCTCATCCTTGGGCTGAGATTTTTGATTAATGCACTTTATCTCTTAACACTTAATCTTATTATCTTATTTGTCGTTTTTCCTCTTCAGTAATCAACCCAGCACACACTTACTCAAGTGTAAAGAAAAATTATTATCTCTCACTCGCTAATGTGTTTTTTTCTTGCAAATGTGCCAAATTCTGCTTTTCCAAAGCACCAAACATATTTGTGTATTTCAAATTAGATGTAATATTACAGTTACAGATTTTCAATCTAATGATCATTTTCATTTTATCTAATTTTTGGCTTCTATAATTTTTCGTTTCTTTTTTTTCTTCTTTTCCTTTTTTTTTTTTTTTTTTTTTTGTTGTTGTTGTTGTGGTGGTGGTGGTGGTGGTGGTATGCAGGGGTTGAATTCAGGACCTTGCACACACATTGTAAGTACTCTACCACTGGGCTGCACCCCCAGCCTATTTTTAATTTTTTAAATTTTGAGACAGGGTCTTGCTAAGTTACACAGGCTGCCTCTGGCCTGGAACCTGTGATCCACCTGCCTCCGCCTCCCAAGTCGCTGGGATTACAGGTGTGAGTCACCACACCTGGTTTGCTTCTACAATGTTTCATTGTCAATAGCTTTGTCACGATGTTGTTGAACCAAAGGATTCCTATCTTTTTAATTTTGATAGTTATTACAAATCACCCTTTAATAATATATCCCAATTGACAGTCCAACAATGTGGGTGCCATTTTTTCCCGCATCTTTGCCAGCATAGTGCATCGTAATGCTCTTTTAAATTTTGCTGTTTTATTTGAAAAATGAAATTTCGTTCCTTTAATTTATATTTCATTAGTCATGTGTGTCTTTTTCTTCTTTCTTTTCTTCCTTCCTCTCCACTTCTTGCCCTTTGCTCCTCTCTTCTTTCTCTAGCAACCACACACACACCCCACTCTTCTCTTGGGACACCATCTTCTCATCTTTTCCCTCTACAATCCTGCTTAACTCTGTTCTCTCTGACTTTACCTTTCCCTGGGAAATAGAAATAGGCTTATATGGATTTTCCCAGGGAACCCAGCTTATTTTAGTTTCCTTTCCAGGTTTACCAAGTGCCTCTGTCTTCTTTGTAATTACTTTTAAATGATGTACTATCTTTTAATAAACCTTAGCTGTATTCTACTGTGGGCTGGAGTTTAGCTCAGTTGGTAGAGTGCTACTCTGCATTCTCTGAGTTCCCTGGTTCAATCCCCGACTTGGTGAAAATGGGAGAAGGACATGGCAATCCACTCCCAATACAATCCCGAAACAATCAGCCATTGAAAATCCAATGAGAGTCGCTATGAGTTGGACCCAAATGGACAGCACCTCACAAAAACAACATACTCTACTGTAAAAAACCAAAATCATTTGTGAGATTATGTATCTTTGTAGGAACATATTCGTCATTTGCGTTTCCTGTATTTTTTCGTGAGCCTTCTCCATTCAGAACTTATTTTAAACTTTATTCCATTATTTTATGTTTATCCATAAGATCTACATATTTATTCCACTGAAAGTATATTTGGGTGGAACAAGTCAGGTAAGAAAACAACTATAGTTTTTCTCCAATGGCCAAGCCATGGTTTCTGCCTCCCTCCGCCAATCTTCGCCATATTGTAAATTGCTCTGAATATTTGAGTTACCTCTGGACTTCCTAGTCTATTACATAGGTCTGACTCTTTATGAGACAGTAGCAAGCTGTGGCTATCACTGAGCTTTTGAGACTACATTTAACATCTCCTAGAGCCAATTTAGCCTGCAGCCATAGCCCTGTGGCATCAGATCCCCTCAGACCTCGGAAGCTAAGCAGGGTCAGGCCTGGTTAGTACTTGGATAGGAATCCAGCAGGGAACACCAGATACTGTAGGCCTGGGAGACAGACCTGGCAACCCCCTCCCAAAAATCAATCCACCATTGAAAACCCTATGAACAGCAGAGAAGCACTGACAATAGTGTTTCGCCTGTTGTACAGGGAGTCGCTATGAGTCGGATACCAATTCAACGGCACCTAACAACAACAACAAAGCTAATTTCCCTTTAACTCTGTTCAGAATTTTTCCACCCATTCCTATACGTCTACTTTTCCTCTACTTTTCTGATGGGTGTTTAAGAATTCCGGTCACTTTATTTGGAATGATGTTTATGTGGAAGTTAATTACCCATGAAACCCCATCACACCATGCTGGACCTCTCTGTCTTCCTGTAACTTGTGAAATGATCCAAATAAGTGACATTTAAACTTTAATGTGTGTGGCTGCACCTGGGGAAATTAGTGAATGCAGATTCGATACATCAGAGTTACAGCTGTGGATTTTGCATTTCTCACAAGCTCTCTAATGATGCTGTTGCTACTGCCTCCTGGACCACACTGTGAGCGACAAAGGGAAAAATGGCTTTGGCACGTTAGCGGCTCAGTTTGATAGATCGCTCCTGTACAACCATGTGAGCCTGCTGCTTTCAGTGGCAGTAGCTCTCTGACAGCTTTCTTGATTTCCTTTATAGTAATTGGTTTAGTACTATCCTTTCTCACCCAGGAGGCTCTGTTACTTTATACCTTTCTAGAAGTTCATGCATTTCTAGGTGTTGAACAAAATAAACTTTATAAGTTAATCTCCATTCTCTTTCTAGAAATTTTCTTATTTGTTGTTGTTGTTGTTGTTAGGTGCCATTAAGTCGGGTTTGACTCATAATGACCCTGCATACAACAGGACGAAACATTCCCTGATACTGTGCCATGCCCCG
>VMDO01008151.1:44858-86201 GCA_007922755.1 Pedetes capensis | reverse complement strand
TGATCCACACAATCAAATGCTTTTGCATAGTCAATAAACATAGATAGACATCTTTTTGATATTCTCTGCTTTCAGCTAATATCCACCTGACATCAGCAATGATGTCCCTAGTTCCCCGCCCTCTTCTGAATCCCGATTGATTTTCCGGTAATTCCCTGTCTATATACTGCTGCAGTCTCTTCTGAATGATCTTTAGTAGAACTTTGCTGGTGTGTGATATTAATGATATTGTCCGATAGCTTGCACATTCAGTTGGATCCCCTTTTTTGGGAATAGGCACAAATATGGATCTCTTCCAGTCAGTTGGCCAAGTAGCTATTTTCCAAATCTGTTGGCATAAACATGTTAACACCTCCAGTGCTGCATCTGTTTGTTGAAACATCTCTATTGGTATCCCATCAATTCTTGGAGCTTTGTGTTTCTCCAGCTCTTTCAAGGCAGCTTCTACTTGGTCCTTCAACACCATTGGTTCCTCTTCATATGCAAGCTCTTGGAATGGTTGATCATCTACCAAAATCCTTTACAAACCCATGAAGAATGAGGAGTCCAAATACAATTTAGAGTTTCACTCTTTAGTGGATTGAGGAAAGCTTCTTTAATGAATAATGGTCAATTTGAGTCATCATGGATGTCAAAGTATAATTTTCAAAAAGTTGGAAATTCATACAAATATAATACGAACGTGTCAAAGATTTATTAAGTCAATTATATGGGACCTCGTAATATGGTAAAGGTAGTTCAAACAACATGTTAAGGAACTGTGTATTCACAGATATTTAACAAGGAATATTGAAGAGAGAAAAAGCAGTGTTAGAATTAGTATTGGGTTAACTATAAGACTGGTTCATGTCCTATAGGGCATTAAAACACTAACCTTTTGCAGGGTATGATGGTGCTCACCTGTAAACCCAGCACGTGGGAGACTGAAGCAGGAGGATTGCCAATTTGAGGGCAGCCTAGGCTACATAGCCAGTTCCAGGCCAGACTATGCTACTTAGTGAGACCCTGTCTCAAACAAAACAAAATAACAGTAACAAAAACTCTAAACCTTTGGGGTTATCTTTGCAAAAAGATAGAAAAGGTTTTTTCTTTCTTTTCTAATATGTAGTATATAACTTCCTTAATTGATAATAAATAGTAAAGTCAAATTAAAACACATTCCCTCGACCTAATCAATTAGATTTGGATGAGGCCATCATGCCCCTCAATCCCCAGTATAATATTGAAAGTTCATGCCATCAACCTTTTTGCTTTGTTTCCAAGTTCAAATAATTGTACTTATCATTTTCATGCTTTTTTGCTTTTGAATCATTCTTTTTTTTTCCCTCCCTTTACTAGTAAATGTTGGTGGGGTACAGAGTAATACAGCATTGGTTTTTTCCATTATGCAACTATTACATCACTTTTGGTTACACTTTTATCAATTTACAAGGTTTATGGAGTCTTATGACTAATACATTGTTGTTGTTGTTGTTAGGTGCTGTCCAGTAGGTATCCGACTCATAGCGACCCTCTGTACAACAGGGGAAACACTATTGTCAGTGCTTCTCTGCTGTTCATAGGGTTTTCAATGGCAGGTTGATTTTGGGAGGGGGTTGCTAGGTCCTTCTCCCAAGCCTACAGCATCTGGTGTTCCCAGGCGGTCTCCCATCCAGTTACTAACCAGGCCTGACCCTGCTTAGCTTCCGAGATCTGACGGGATCGGATGCCACAGGGCTACAGCTGCAAGCATGACTAATACATAGTAAAACCTAAATGCATATTTGGGTTATATTCCTGTATTTTTCCAATGTACTCTCTTCATGTTTCTTTAGCCAAGCATTTGAGCCCCCTGCTCCCCACCATCAACCCCAGCATACCTTTATAAACCCAGCTGCCTTCTACACCTTTTTCGCCAAGTATTCCATACTCTTCAATCTCAGAACTATTTCCCTCCCTCTTTCCTCAACCAATAATCTGATGGCTCTTTGCTGAAGTCAAGGTACAATTTATCCTCCAAGGCCAATGCAGTTGGCACCTCTCCCTCAGAATCAATCCTGTAATGAATTAAATCATCCTTGATCATTGTTACCAATTACCTGGTAAAAATCTTTCTTGGCTTGTATTTTTTAAAAATTTCATTTCTCAGGATTTTACTGTTTTCTTTACTTGCAATCTCTCTAGAGACAGTCTAATGATAATGTAAGTCTTCAACTATTAAGGCATTTGGCCCTGTTTAATTGGATTTGACCTGTTGGGCACACCTGCACAAAAGCTTTCTAATGAACTGTGCATTTTAGTTGCATGAGCCTAATTTAAAACTGTCTCAAGGGGACATTTTCAACAATTGCTGGGAAATTTGCAATCTCAGGTTGAGACTTAAAATGACTGAATTCGGCATTGAATTTTTGATACAAAAAAATCACAAAACCTTGAAAATTGGACCATGAAAAGAAAGGATGATAGACCATTAACTCTGCTGGTAAATCTGTGTTACTGTCGTTGCAACACTTAATTGTGCTAGAGTAAATTAAATCTGTTGGCGTCTAGTAATTAAGATACTATGAGAAGAACACAACCTCGTAGATCTTGGTCTCATGAGTAGAATAATTAAATGGCCCTAAATGCCAGTTTTCTAGCAGAGAGTGGGATGTGCAGGGTAAATGCTATTGGCACTTGCTAGCCCCTAGGAGATAGAGGTGGTATTTTTCCCAGTCATGTACCCTATATGTGATGTACACAGACTGTGATTACAGTCATGTAGCCTATATGTGATGTAGGAATAAATGAAAGCCAAGCAAATGAGAATAGGCAAAGGCTATTAATTCAGAGCTTGCTATAGCAAGCTACCATCATGCAATGTGACAGAAACTCAAAGTCAGACAAAGGAGTGGACAAGCTTTATAGTGAAAAAAGGGAAAAAGCTTCAGCCATGATTGGAGGCTGTGGGCATGAAGGAAGCTGTGGTCAGGCTAATTCCAACTGGAACATCCTATGTGACTGGATAGGGAAGTATATTTGGTTTTCTCTGCTTGGTCTTAAATTGGAAGTGGAGGAGAAAATGAGGGAAGCTGTCAGTTATTAAGTCCTGGCTATTTGGGGTTGATTGATACAGGGGTTGTTTGGCTTCCTGGACTGATTGTTAAAGATACTGGTCTGGCTTTCTACAGACCAGTCTGACTTGTAGTTAGTAAGCTAGTTATTGCAGATAACGGAGAGGTTTCTTGGGCTGGTGGCTGCAGATTATTTATCAGAGGTCTATTTTTCTCTCTGGGTAGGCCATTGTCCTTTTATATATATAGTCTCTCAGTGTTAAAACTATGCTTGAATCCATGGTTTTATTTTTTGTAGTTGTTGTCATTGTGGAGGTTTGGGGGTTGTTGTTGTTTTTTTTTTTTTTTTTTTTTTTTTTTTTTTTTTTTTTTTTTTTTTTGAGATAGGTTCGCACTGCGTAGCCCAAGCTAGCCTTGAACTTGAGATCTTCCTGCTTTAGCCTGGGATTACAAGCAGGAACCATCATGCCAGGTTGTGTTGTGTTGTTTCGTTTTACAAAACAGAGGCTTGCTGCTTGCTATATTGCCCAGACCGTCAAACTCATTTGTTCAAGTGATCCTCCTGCTTCAGTCTCTGGAGTACCTGAATCTTTGGCGCAAACTACCATACCCAGGTAAAAGGTTAAAACCTTTTATGGGCAGTGGGGTGGGTGGGGGGGTTTGCACGCCTGTAATCCCAGTGACTCAGGAAGTGAAGTGAGGAGGATTGCAAGTTTTAGGCCAGAGGCAGCCTGTGTAACCTTAGCAAGATCTTATCTCAAAATAAAAAATAAAAAAAGGGCTTGAGGTGTAGCACAACAGTAGAGCAGTTGGAAAAATATGTGAGGCCCTAGATTCAAGTTAAACTTTAAAAACCTGGCTACCATTTTTGGGGGGTTGTGTGGTATTGACCCCAAGGCCTCACACATGCTAAGCACATTCTCTCCCATTGGGTCCCCCCAGATTTTTAATAACAATAATAATTTAGAGCTGGTCATGGTGGTGTATGCCCATAATCCCAGCACTTGGGAGGCTGAGGCAGGAGGATCAACCTAAGTTCAAGGCCAGCCTGGGCTACATAGCGAGTTCCAGGTCAGCCTCAGCTACACAGTGAGACTCTATCTCAAAAAAGCAATAATATAATAATAATAATTTGAACAAAATGTATTGATGAAACACCTCTGGCACATACAATTAAAAATTTTAAAGATATTCCTAAATTTTTTATCTAAAAAGAAGATACTAATGTGTAAAGGATGTACTGATACATATGGATATATATGTGTATATATGTATATATACATATATACTTTAAGGCTCTGGGAATACACTGCCTAATTATTTTTCAGAATATGTGAACAAATTGATGCTTTCTCCAACAGTGAAGAAGAATGTCCATTTTCCTGTTTTTAAAGGATAATTTTTCAAAGCTGGGCATGGTGGCACACACCTATAATCCCACAGGCTCGGGAGGCAGAGGCAGGAGGATCACAAGTTCGAGACCAAGGCCAGTCTGCATAACTTAGTGAGACCCTGTCTCAAAAAGTAAAAAAATGGGCTGGGGATACAGCTCAGTGGTCCAGCACTTGCAGAGCATGCAAGCGCAAGGCCCTGGGTTCAACCCCCAGTACCTCGGAAAAAAAAAAAAAAAAAAAGGATAATTTTTCAAACAAGTTATAATCATGACTGTCATGCATATAAAATGAATATATGTCAAAGATTTTATTTCACTCATAACCAATAAAATTGTATAAGTTCAAAGGAGACTTTTTTCTCTTTTTTATTAGCATATGTCTGCAGCCGTACCATCATGATATCCAATCCCGTCAGATCTTGGAAGCTAAGGAGGGTCAGGCCTGGTTAGTACTTAGATGGGAGACTTCCAGGGAATACCAGATACTGTAAGCTTAGGAGAAGGACCTGGCAACCCACTCCCCAAAAAACAATCAGCCATTGAAAACCCTATAAAGAGAGAAGCACTGATAATAGTGCCGGGCATGGCACAGTACTGGGGAATGTTTCATTTGTTGTACACAGGGTCTCTATGAGTTGGACCTGACTTGATGGCACCTAACAACAATTAGCATATATTCATTATGGAAAATAATGGGACTCATTATAACATTTCCATAAATGTACATGATGTTCTTTAATGACATTCATCTCCCCCATTATCCTCTTTTGTCCCCTTTCCCTTCCCACTGGTTTCCTTCTTCTCAAATAGTCCCTCTTCTGTTTATATTTTTTTAAATCTAGATTCCACATATGAGAAAAAACATGCAATACTTGACTATCTGAGTCTGGATTATTATACTTAACATGATAATCTTTAGTTCCATTTGTCTTCCTGTAAATGACATAATTTTGTTCATTTTTGGCAGTACTTGGAGGTTGAACTCAGGACCTCACACATACTTTGCAAGTGCTCTACCACTGGGCTGCTCCTCTGGCATATTTATTTATTTTTGAGTCAGGGTCTTGCTGAGTTATGAAAGCTGCCTCTGGCCTCAAACTTGCAATCCTCCTGGCTCCGCCTCCTGAGTTTGAGGCCAGAGGTAGCCTGTGCAATTTAGTGAGACCCTATCTCAAAATAAAATTATTAAAAAGGGGTTTGGGTTGCAGCTCAGTGGTAGAGCACTTGCCTAGCACATGCAAGGCCCTGCTTGGATTCAATCCTCAGTACTAAAAAACAAAATGAACAAAAACCAACCCACCACATATATGTTTATACATACACATATGTACATACGTTGTATACATCTTTCTCCAGTAACTGAAGTTCTGATTCTGCTTTCCTCATGCTTCCACCATCATAGGTTGTTTCTGGGATTAAAGTTAATCCCTTTTTTAACTGGGAGTAGGTGGCACAGGCCTATAATCTCATTGACTCAGAAGGTACAGGCAGAAAGATTCCAAATTTGAGTTCAAGCCTGAATAACTGTGAGACCTTGACTCAAAAAATAAAAAAGCTAGGGCTGCAGCCCAGGGGTAGAACACTTCCAGCTATGTGCAAGACCCTGGGTTCAATCCCCAAGTACTGCAAAAAAAAGACAACAACAAAAAAAACCCACCTTTTAAAAAATTATTCTTTGAGCCGGGCGCGGTGGCACACGCCTGTAATCCCAGCGGCACACGCCTGTAATCCCAGCGGCTCAGGAGGTGGAGGTAGGAGGATCGCAAGTTCAAGACAAGAGACAGTCTTCGTAAATTAGCGAAATCCTGTCTCAAAAAGTCAAAAAAAATGGGCTGGGGGGTGCAGCTCACTTGTCCAGCACTGGCAGAGCATACAAGCGCGAGGCCCTGGGTTCAACCCCCAGTACTGCAAAAAAAAAAAAAAATTATCGAGACAAGGTCTTGCCATATAGTTGTAGAATCTTGCTGTGTAGCCAGGCTGGCCTCAAAACTCTCTGTGTCCCACCGCACACTGGTCTTGAACATGCGTCCTCCTGCCTCTGCCTCCCAGTGGCTGGGATTACAAGCATATGCCATCATGCTCTGCTGTTTTAATCTTTGAAGCTCATATTTACTAGGGTTTTGTGTGTGAAAGCTGTGTGGCTGGGTTAAAGGGCACATACAGTAGACTTTTTAACTTTATACTTCTAAGTGTTTCAGAGTTGTCACCCGCCTGGGGATAATTTTTATGCTAATTTCTCAACCTGGTGGTTCCTGGACCATAAAATTTGAATCTTAAACATATACATGGTTATACTAGGAGTAATGGTTCATGCCTATAATCCCAGTGACTGAGGAGGGAGAGACAGAAGGATCACAGGTGCAAGGCCAGAGGCAGCCTGCATAACTTAGCAAGACCCTGTCTCAAAATAAAAAATAAAAAGAGTTGGGGGTGCAACCCACTTGCAATGTATGTGTGAGGCCCTGTGTTCAACCCCTAGTACCAAAACAAACAAACAAACAAAACATGGTTACACACTCTCATGGAGTCTGTTTCCTCTCATCCCTGGAGAAAGTTTTCTTCTCCATGCCAAGGGTTTTTTGTTTTGGTTTTTTTTTTTTTTTTGCAGTATTGGGGGTTGAATCCAGCGCCTCACACTTACATGCTTTGCAAGTGCTGGACAACTGAGCTGCACCCTCAGCCCATTTTTTTACTTTTTTGAGACAGGGTCTCACTAAGTTACACAGACTGCCTCTGGTCTCGAACTTGTGATCCTCCTGCCTCTGCCTCCCGAGCCACTGGAATTACAGGTGTGTACCACCACACCCAGCTCCCAAGAGGGTACATTTTATAGTCTAACTCTTTCCCAAGAATGAAGCCATCAGGGTGCCATCTTTATGCAGGAAGTCTCATTTTCAGTTTCCTTTCTGGCATGGATCAAAGTATTATTTCTCATACTTATGCGGTCATTAATGTTCAAGTGCAACAGTACATTCACACACCTTCTCCTGGTCCCTAGAAGCCACAGGCAGTTTACATCCTGACCACCCTGGTGGTTTTTTGTTTGTTTTTTGCTTTTTTTGCCTTTCCGCTTTCCCTTTAATGAATCCCATATTCATCTGCTTACTGATGGGCTTAAGAACAAAACCATGGGGTTGGTGACTGGATGGATACCATCCAGCTGACCCTTATACCACGTGCAGCCCCCTTGCCAGACAGCCTACTGCTGCGGGGCTCTCACTAACTTCATGCCAGGACTGTGCTCCTTTTAAGCCTCTTATTTTGATATAACAATCTGCCTTTTTGCCATTTCCACCTTTTTGGAAAATATGTGTTCCTACTTTTCCATTTGATCTGAGGACCACACAAATGAAATATCCTCACTTCCATTCCACCTGACAACCCCATCTGAGATGCTGTAACTTTTCTCTTCCTTATCAGGTAAGAAAACTTGGTTCTTTTTATCTTTCCTCATATAAAATGGTCCTAAGGCCAGATGTCATCCACCACATGTGATCTGGAACTTTTTTCTCACAGCCTCTCATGACAGGGCTGCCAAGGGATCAGAAACTCCTTTCCCACTGTTGATCCTAATCACAGCAACATCTTGGGCTTGCAAAGGTGCCAGATGGAGGAGCACTCATAGAGAACAGCCAAGGCCAAGGCCCTGGCCCACAAGAACAGAAATGTGTGTGAGATGAAAGATTGCAAGGGAAGCTCTGAAATTTCTCACTCAGTGGAGACTTTGTTTCCCAGCCTAAGGACAATATCCATCAGCCTAGAAGCTCCCAGAGGGCCTGAGCTTATCATCTGAGCAAAGTAGTGAGCTCTTTCCCTTGGTACCACCACCAAGAGCACAAGCCCCAGCCTGAGAACTACTAGAGATTAATGTCTTCTCTTCCCTGTTCAACCCTGACACTGTGGTCCCTGTTCCTATCCAGGGTAACTTGGCCACTTTCAACTGTATCTGTAGTCACACATTGAAAAAAGAGAAAAAAGGAAGGCAGTGAGGAGAGGGGAGATCAAGAAAGAGGGAGAGAGACCCTGACATCTGAGACCCAAAAATGTGCTGGGTAAGGAAGGCTGTGGTATCTAACAGCATGTCCCCGAGAAGGTGCTGCTCTTTCTTGGGCACACAGACCCAGTTCTGCCTCATCCCTGTCCAAGATCACTGGCTAGACCTGATCCTATCCGGCTGGCAAGGCAGGAGAGCCTTCCTACCTTCACTGGAACACAGGGAGGACACCCTGAGAGAATTTATGGAATGAGGTAGCTATGAGAAGCAGGACTCCTCAGACCCACTCCATCAAGATGTCTATCCAGGGGAGAAAAGAGGCTGACCCGAGGGGTAAAGCCTGCCAGTAGGAAACTTGCTGAGCTACTTCTTTTGCTTTCTTACCTGAGACTTGGTTCTAACCTCACCTGTATAGAGGGAAGATGTCCTTTCAGACAGAGAATAAAACAGAGTTCTTGGATGAGCACTAAAAGTCCAAATTACAAAGTAATTTTATCCTGTTCTTGCATATAAGATAGTGAATTTAAACTAAAAGTATTAGGTGGAGGTGAGCAAGGGTATCCTCTGGAGGAGGTTCTTCCTCATAAGCAGGCCACAGTGTGTTCTCTGGGCTGAGTCTGGGCTTCAGAGCAGAGCCGCTGGAGCTCTGGGCGGGCAGGTTAGCAGCCCCAACAGGGCAGGCTAGAGTTGTCAGTCTTGTCCTTCCCTGTACTGGTGATGAGACTATTTCCTATGTGCCTGCTGGAGACCCAGCATGGTTTTCAAGTAATTTTGCTGGACAAAGAAAAGGAGAGAAAACAGGAATTAGGAGGTCTGGACTTAACAAGGACTGAGAAACTATTTCTCTCACATTCACACCATCATTCTTCCTGCAAACATCACAGTTGGATAAAAATTCCCTCTGAACAGCAACAATTCTATGAGAAATAGCATTCCATTCACTTTCATTACTTCTTCCTAAAGAAAGTGTATAAAGTGTATAAAGCTATTTTAAAATACTCTAGCATGGGATGGGGATAAAGCTTAGGAGTAGAATGCTGGCATAGCATGCTTGAGATCCTAGGTTTAATCCCCAGCTCAAGCTGGAATTCTTGGGAGTTAAAATGATCCTGTGTTAGAGCTTGGCGCAGTGGTGCATGCCTGTAATCCCAGTGACTCAGGAGGCAGAGGCAGGAGGATCGTAAATTTGAAAAGAAAACATCAGACACACCCAAACTGAGTACATTCTACCAAATACTGGCCTATATTCTCAAAAATATCCAAATCATGAAATATAACAAAAGACAGGAATTATCCCAGGTTAAAGGAGACATGGCACATGGCTCTGGGGTTGTGGCACGTGCCTGTAATCCGTAACTGGGTAGGCTGAGGCAGGGCAATTGCAAGTTCAAGGCCAGAGGCAGCCCACCCAATTTAGCAAGACCTTGCCTCAAAAAAGGCAGTTACCCCATGTACATCTGACCCCTGCTGTGTAAGAACTGCCTTTCGGCACAGAGGGTTGTACAGCACACACAGCCCTTGTGTTCTGGCTCTAGGCTGAGCCCAGCAGAGTGGAAACCCTCTGCTCAGACCTAACCTGCTTAGGTAGGAGAGTCATAGGCTCACTCTGTGACTAAAACCATGTCTCACTCTGTGGTGGCTGCATATGGGCCTCTGTCTCCTGCCACTTGTGCAGGTGTACCCCTTGGACAGGTCCACCTTGATAGGCAGTGGCCTCAGAGGATCACTGGACTGTGAACCACACGTGGGCTGGCTTAGCACTCATCAGCCATGTCCAGGCCTACCCTCAGTCTGTGTAACCTCCTTCTAGAGTGCAACCCCATCCCAGCCTGGAGTTGACAGAAGAGGCTTACTGACTGGGGTGACTCTGGATCTCCCTGGGTGGGCACCATTCCTTCCATGCCTCTTTAAAGTAGGGAATATAATTCTGGGTGTTGTAGTAATGAGGTCCCTTAGGCCCCCACCCTCAGGGACATGAACTCCTCGAGTTACCTTCTGTTCCGTCTTGCCTTTGGCATTGTAGAAGGAGATGGAGTCAGGCCCCTCTGGCAGCACGGTCTGCTGTAGCTGGCTGAACTTGTCCTGGTCATCTTCTCCCTGGGACAGGCCCCACCCAGCATAGTCCCTTCAGCCTGGCACTGTCAGGATACATCCTGGCAGGGCCTGTGTTGGACATCAAGATGTCCCTGCTGGGTTTACAAGTCCCACCCTGGGTACCTCTCAACCCTACAGTCCTCATGTCTGTCAGCATCCTCACAGACCCCCTGTAAGTGCCACCTTGGCAGTTTAAGACACTCCAGAAAGTGACAGTAGCAAGAGTGGTGTTTCCTTTGTCCTCATCCCTCGATAACTGAGGCTAGACATGTCCCTGCCTTCCTGCCTGGGCCAGCCATGGAAGAGGCTGGAGGACCCCACATAACTGCTGTTTGTGCAGAGAACAGAAGACAAGGGGCACTGTCACTGCCCCAAGCTCAAACGTTGTCATACCCCTACCCTTAGGCCACTTACCAGAGACACAATCCTATTGACAGGCACCATGCCTGGCCGGATGCTGCCGCCCAGCTTCAGTGCCACCTGCATGTCCTCAGGAATGACAAAAGACTCATTGTACCAGATGTCAAATTCTGCAAGGAGGCAGGAAGAAAACACCATGAGGTATAAGGGAGCCCCTGAGCAAGCATGTAAAGGTTGTGCACCCGTCTGTCTTGCACCTGGTACCTGCTGCAGGCCCACCCCACGTACTTCATGCTCCAGGGTCTCACCCTGTCCTCATCTCCATCTCCAACCCTCACCCCTGCCTCTGCAAATGGGAATTTCTGAGAGCACTTCCAGAACTCAAGCTGTGACGTTGCTCTGTGCCCCTCATAGACTCAAGGGGGCTGCCAATCTCCCTAGGTGGCACACCCATGAGCAGGCAGTGGCGACACTGATCCACCAGGCGCTGGCAGTACTGGATCTCAGCCCTGAGGTCACGCAGGTCCTGGTACTCGCTGCGGTACTGCTTCTTGAGGTCTTTGAGCTTTAGGATCAGAAGGAATTCTTCCTCATCGATGATCATCAGCCCCTTGTTCTCGTACTCACCTGCAGGGTGATGGAGGTGGTCAGGGAGTAAGGAGTTGGTCGTCTGGGGTGGGGAGGAAAGCATTCCAGAAAGAGGACACAGGGCTGGCAAACCATAAATGACAGAAGACTGGAGGCAGGACGGGGCATGGCAAGGAGGTGGGCAAAGCATAAGAAGATCAGGTTGCTGGGGCAGTCCATTGGGAATGTGAGAGCTATACTGGCATTTGAGGACAAACAGGAGGGGTGGGCAGAAGAGAGGGTAGAAAGGCCCATTTGCCAGGCTTACTTTGGTCTTGAACCCATCAAACAAAGGTATTTAGTAAGCATCTGTATTATACAAATGTTTATTTTTTTCTTATAAATTATGTATATGAACTGCTACCACTGGCTCATACTTCAAGGCACTTGGACCACATTCCTAATTAATAAAAGTGGATGGATATAAATCCACATTTCAGTTGTCTCCTGCTGATTTCAACATCCACTAGCTACTTTCTTGTTAGAGATGATTAGAAATCTGTCATGTTTAGTGGCTGTTAGAGGCTCTGAGGGGAGGGGACAGTTGTGCTATTAGCTTCAGGGTCCATTAGTTTCCTCAGTTATTGGGGAAGACAAAATAATACAGTCTGTGAAGCCACCTCCCAGCCATCCACAGCTCACAGCACTTGAAAGCTTAACAAAAGTGTATGTCAAACATAACCTCCCCCAGGTGTGGGGCACACGAGATCAGCATGTGACCTGAGATGCGTGGTTGAGGCATACAAGGCAGCCCCCAGGTGCTGGAGGAAAGCAATTCACTGATGTTTATCAGGGAAATGAGGCATGTTAAATGTCCCTGCACCACTAATGGAGAGGCAAGGGCCCCAACTTTGGCACCTGGGGTAAGAGTTCCAGAGTCACCCTTACCAGGTCCCTCATCTTCAACACAGAGTGACCTGTGTGCCATGGGACATCCCTGATGGATTATTTTGACAAGCACAGATCCTTCACAGAGTCTTTACAGTACTCAGTGGAGATAGGAAATGACCGTGAATATCTTTTGTACTATGCAGGGGTCTCTATCTCCCACAGGGGGGGAAAAAAAAAACTTAAAAGAGCTAAAGATGATTTTGCATTTTTCTTTTACAAAAGACTAATGTTCCACATATGCTGACCTTTTCTTAGCTGATGTTGTTAGGTGCTGTTGAGTCGAGTCTGACTCATAGCAGCCCTATGTACAACAGAATGAAACACTACCTGACACTGTGCCAAGCCCAGCACTCTGTCAGTGCTTTTCTGCTATTCACAGCGTTTTCAATGGCTGATTGCTTTAGGTTTGTTTTGGGAGTGGGCTGCCCGATCCTTCTCCCATTTTTGCAGTGCTAGGGATTGAACTCAGTGCCTCAGAGCGTGCAGAGCAAGTGCTCTACTAACTTGAGCTCAACCCAACCCCTTCTTGGCTGATAAGCGGCTGCTAATCATAAATTATCTAACCATTTTTTTATCCAGTCTCCCACATGCTAGACAGGTGCTCTACCACTGAGATGCACCTTTAGCCCCCTATTCTCTTTTTTAAATTTTGAGACAGGTTCTCACTAAATTACACAGGCTGCTTCTGGCCTTTAACTTGCAATCCTCCTGCTTCAGCCACCAGAGTAGCTGGGATTACAGGTATGTGCCATGATGCCCAGCTCTAACAGGTATTTTTTAAAAATGAATTTACTTGATCTGTTCTGGCAAAACAAAAGATCTTATTTTATCTTATCTCATCTTATTTTGAGACAGAGTCTTTCTATGTAGCCCAAGGCTGTCCTTTAAACTCACAATCCTTCTGCCTCTGCCTACCAAGTGTTGGGATTGCAGGCATGAGCAACCATACCTTGCTTATTTGATATTTTAATAAATAGCGGGGAAAAACTTGTTTGGGGGAGAAATTTTTTTTTGCTAGTGATAAAATTTTTAACTGTTTTTAAAAAATTATTTTTTCATTTCATCCTTTGAAAATGTCCATTTTCAGGTAAATTTAGGAGTGAATAAGTCACGTAGCCTGTATGCATGTTATTTTAAATATGTAAATAAGTCATAAGGATCTATATTTTCAAAGGAGATGTGGGCAGAGAAGGCAAAAAAGGACACGATGGTCCTGTGAGACCTTCACCGTGTCCTCTCCCTGGAGGTTCTGGGTAGAGGCATGTTTGGAGCCCCTATTACTGGCTTTCTCCAGTTTCCCAAGCACTTGGAGGGATTTGCCCTCTGGAAGAGAAGGTCACAGTTGGTCTGTACAGTCTGAGCAGAATAACTCCAAAAATTGGATAATAGTTACCCTCTGAGAAATAAATGAGTAGAACCCCCAACCCACCCCCCCACTCCCGAGTGAAATGACCCATGATGACCTGGAGGAATAACTCAAGTGACACCTAGAGGTGACTCGAAAGCTGGGCTGGTACAGGGTTGTGATTTGGCAACAGAAGTCCCAGGAAGCTGTGGTGTGCCCTGACTAGATGAAGAGAAAAGACCTAAGTCAGGAAAGTAATGTTGAGGCCCCAGAACCCCCTTTCTCATTAAAAGTCAGACTTTGGCCCTGCTCTGTATATCCTGGTCAAAACCACTGGCTGGGGCCAGGGAACCTACACGAGGCCAGCTCTCCCAGATGAGTCCCTGCACACTCAACCAAGATGGTCCTTGGCCCACGATGTCGGCATAGGCAGTGTGTAACATAGGACCAGGGCACCAGGTCAGGGCAATCAGGTACTCTGTCCCCATGCGTGGATCCCTGCTATCTGAGCCTGAGGCAACCATGCTGCCTGCAGAAGCACAGACTGCCCAGCTGGCCCAGATGTCAGGGGTTCCGAGTAGAAAACGGCCTTATTGCCAGTGGGTCCCCTGGACCTCTGACCTCCAGATTCTTGTTTTTCATGGTTCCTGCAAGCACCCTCACCCAAATTTGGCCACTCTTGTCAATGAGGAGACCACAATAGGACCCAAGGACCTAGAAGGGGTCGCTAGCCACCCCTTTCCCGGGGAGACTTCTACAGGACCAAGGGCCAGTTTTGCCATGGACAGCAGCATGGATCAGGTGGAAGGCCCAGCACCTAGGTCTGAGATAATGTAGTAAGGGGGAACACGGGCAGAGGCTGGTTGGCAAGGAAGGACTCTGGCCCCTCAGGGGCTGACCAGAGCCAACTGACATGACCCAGGGGTGATGGCCACAGCCTAGTGCTCCCTGCTGGCCCTCTCCAGTGCCGCACTTGGCGTAGGATGACCCTGAGATTCCCCGGTACCCTGGCCACCTTCCTTTCACATTCACCTTGCTTCTCCCGAAGTGACTTCTGGAAGTTCAGTGCCTCCTTGGTCACATCAATCTCCCCCTTGATGGCATTGATACGCTGGGTGGTCTCGCTTGCTCTTTTCCTCCGTTCATTCAAAATGGATTTGTTTTCTTTGAAGATGCGGTTAATCTCACTACCACGCTCATTCTTAAACTCCTCAAAGGCCACAGGCTTGGAGGGTGGGGTGCCGGGCCTGGGGACAGTGGAGGACAAAGAGAAAAGAGAAATGGAGCAGCTACCTTGAAGTTACCAGGCACTTCATCTTTCCTCTCTGGGGCTTTTTGAGCTGGATCACACTCTGGTTTGGGTTGGTCTGGTGCAAGAGCTATCTTTGGATGGTTACCTGGGTGGGCGTAAATCTTCCTTTGGGGAGTCTGACAGAACAGGCTCAATGCTGGAGGTTTCTCGGTCCCTTGAAAGCACATCTTTGACATCCCCATCCTTGGAGGACGGAACCAGCTGGGTCTTGGAGGTAGAAGCCATTTCCAGGTCCTTGCCACTGCCTGGGCTGCTGGCACCTTCCTTTCTTGCTGAGGAGCTGGAAGAAGAAAGCAGCAAAGCCCCAGGCCCAGTCATGGGCAGTGAGGTAACTCGGGCTGTGAGGTGAGGACCTTTCTCAGCCCTAGGACACCAGCCAACTCACGCACTTCTATCTTTTCTATTCATTTATTTTTTTGGTGGTACTAGAGGATTGGACCAAAGGTGCTCTACCATTGAGCTGCACTCCCTGCCCCTTTTCTTAATATTTTATTTTTGAGACAGGATCTTGCCAAGTTACACAGGCTGCCTCTGGCCTCGAATTTGTGGTCTTCCTGCCTTAGCCAGTCGCTGGGATTACTGGTGGGCTTCAGCTCCAATCTTTTTGTTTGTTTGTTGCTGGAAATGAGCCCTGGGCCTTGGGCATGTTAGGCAAGTGCTCTACCACGGGTCAGCTCCTATTCATCATATTTCTAAGGCAAAGAGTATGACTCTGAGCCATTCAGAAAGGGAAGAAGGAATAAAGGGAACATTTTTCTCCCTTTATCAGAACAGTCTCAGCAGGAGATACCTAGGAAGATTGGGTATAGTCTCCATGGCTTAAAAATGTATGGACCTGTGTGGTAGTCTGCAGACTCTTGGAAGCCACATGGCTGTGGGGTGCCAGCCATCCCATTGTCCCTGGGCAAGACCCCAAGTAAGGATGGGTCTGTCCATGGACCAAGGTAAAGCAGGACATGTCTGCCCTGTAGCTCTGACCAGTCTATGGCCTATGTTACCCCCGGCGTTAGTGCCTATGGTAGCTTCCAGAAAAGGAGCCATCCTCCCTGTCTAAGTGATGGTGCTCAGTGTGTCTTACCTTTAAGAGTGGCACATCTACAGGACTAAAATGACAGGAGGGTACCTATGGCCCCGAGCTGGCCTGGAGCGCACAATCCTCCTGCTGCAGCCTCCTAAACACTGGGATTATATGTGTGCACCACTACAGAGGTCTCTTTTCTTCTTGCAACAAGTGTGGCTCAGGGTACCAATCTCTATGCAAATTACTGCACTGATTACCCAGCAGCAGAACAGTGAGAGCTGGGATATGACTGCCCCTCCTGAAGAGGCAGGAGCAGACCATGGTCAGCACATCCTCCTATACCTGGCTCCTGTCCTACATGTGGGAGTTTCCTGTAATCCAAATGACCCATGTTCAATCGCTTATTCTCTCAACAATCCCAGTGACTTTGATACTATTATTATCGTGATTCCTATTTTAGTGATGCAGATACAGGGGCACAGATTGGCTCTCATGCCTCACACAAAGTGAACCCTTGAGTGTAAGAAGCACAGAGCAGGGAAATGAGCCCAGGCATCTCTGACAACTATGCCTTTATCTACTGCTGCATAGCATGGCCTGGGTGGTGGGTGGGGTCAATAAGAGGACCTAAACACTCTTCCCACCTTTTACATATAAGTGATTCTTGCCTGAAGGCATCCTGGGGGTTTAGATGGGTGGGGGGAGACCACAGGAAGTTCAGGGGACCTGGGCTCTGAGATGCTCACTGGGATCCTCCCTGCACTCTACTACTCAGCTGTGGTGTGACCTTGGGAAGTGACTTCCCTTCTTTCCTCATCAGTGACATGGAGACATTAACTCCCATCTCATGGACTTGCTGTGAGGATGAGAGGTGACACTGGGTTGTGGCTGGTCCCAAACTGGGCCCAGCCTGAGCCCCACAGATTTACTCGCATCGTCAGCAGTGACAGCCATTGTGACTGCCCCATAGCTGAGACGTTGGAGGAGCACCTTGTGTCCTCCCTTTCACCCAATAAGAAGGCTGGAACTGAGCAAGTGGGGCAGGAAATCTCTCACCTAAGCTGATCTTTGAATGTCTTCTTAGACCTGGATTTCTTCCCGGGTTTGGCAGAGAAAGGCACGACCCCAAGTCCAAAGCTTTGTCCGTCAGACTCACCTACTAGGTGGCCATCAACATCCATGAGCCCTGCCTGGGTAGAGAGGCTGGCCTAAGGATCATGGATTCAATTACAGGTTTGGGCCCCTTCAGGAATGCCAGTGTACACAGCCAATGCTTGGGGTGGGCAAGTTCAACCCACACACCAAGATCTGGCTGCTGGGGCTGCCAGCTTCGGGCTGCCCTCAGTAGAGACATCCCTGATCACCCTAACAAATAAATGTCTACTTTCCACATCAAGCCCCCTGCTAATCCATCCTGAGGGTCTTAGAACTTGTTTCCAATGTAGTTCCAGCACTTGGTCTTATTTATTATTAGCCTATCTCCAATTTACGACATGATTTTCAGTGTGAAAATGGTTTATTCTTACACGGGGTGTCCATGCTTACCCAGTATTACTTTTGCTTGCAGCAGTCCTAGCATGGCACTTGTTGCCTCTGCAAAGGTGTGACCAAGGATAGGAAATCTGAGGTAAGAGCAGTTAGCAAGAGGCAACCGTGCTTACCTTCTGGACAGCAGAAATAGCTGCAAAGTCATTCTTGTCTATGAGAGTGTACTTCCTACGCAAGGCAGACTCCACTTGCTGTTCCTGTTGGCTTGGGACAGTGAGGGAGGGAATACTTTGTACCACGGGTCATGCTGAACCCCATGGAGCAAGAGCCAAGTTCTGGGATTAGGAGTCATTTGGATGAGGCCCCTGTGATGGAGCAATACCTTCATCATGAGCCAGAAGACAAAGCAGATGAAAGGGCTCATCCCCTTCCAGAGTGTACATACCCACTGTCCATGACCCACACCACAGGGGCTACCCTATGTCCCAGGTGCATCTATTCCAAGGTGACATTTAATAAGCTCTGTAAGCCTGCCTGAGGACTATTCTTCCACCAAGGTTTTGTCTCTAACCGGCTCCTTGAAATCATGTGACCAGTGTGTGAAGCCACCCAGCATGAACTGCTCAGGCAATAGGTAGATCTGCACCAAATGAACCACAGATGCCTCCTGAGGTGGTAGGTGGAAAATTCAAGATGGTCTGCTCTGGATACACTCATCGCTGACCCTCTATGGGCTTCCTGATCAACTAATGGACTCAGTAAACATCAACCAGGAACCTGGGAACCCCCAGATACTTTGATCTGGCTCCCTGTGTGGCAGAGAGAAGGGGGTGCTCCTGAAAACAAGTGTTTGGACCATGGTAAATGAAAATGATAGCCTGGGGTAGGAGTGAATAGGGGATAAGAAGGGGGTCTCTCACCTCAGAACCACCCGAAACTGGTTAAACACCTCCTGGATCTGTCTAAGGTTGACTACCTGAAGGGAAGAGAGCAAGGGAGAGGTTAGTGGGCACCAAGGGACTAGGCTGAGTCTATGGTGACAGAGAAATCAGGAACCCTTGGCTGACTCTGGACCATCTGTCTCAAGAACGGGACATTTGCAAATAGCAAAGTGCTATCAAGCCCTTCTCTCAAGACCAGAGGAACACCTAATTAATAGCTTTAAAACTAAGTATTCCCTACATGATAAAAACTACTTTTTCTAAGTGGAGATCTCTAGTTCTTGAAAATATTTTCTTGTTTGTGACAGATCTCACTATATAGCCCAGGCCAGCCTCAAACTCACAATCCTCCTAGCTCAGCCTCCAGGGCTGGGATTACAAACATGCACCACCATACCCAACTTGAAAATACGAAAATACTTTCTAAGACAAAGATTTAAAAAAAAAAAATGATTGGCTCGCTCCTGCTCCCAAAAGGTCCCACTTGCCATCCACAAATGGACCTCATCAGTGTGGGCACAGACACCACATACATGTGTGGCGAGAGGAAGGTCATCAGCATCCCTCATGGCCATAAAGTCCACAAGCTTCACCAATGATCAAGAGTTAGTTCGAGATTGCCCCTGCTGAACAGACCACAAAGACCCAGGCCTGCCTCTTGTGGCTGCCCACATAACAGCTGGTGGGAAGTAGAGTTGGCCCATGCAGCTCCCTGGTGAGGGATTTGATCACTTGCTCTGTAAAAACAGGATGTGTTTTCCCCCGGGGGGCCCTTGCTATGTGGCAGCTGTTTTCCCTTCCTTAGCCCACTCCAATACAGGCGCTGGTGTCTTTCTTATAGACAAGTAGCCTAACCACCATCTTTTATCAACTTCATTCCATGAGGCATAGCCAAACACCTAACAGGCAGCAGCTCAGTTGATCCCAGCTCAGTTTTCCTCCCCACTGCATCAGTGAGAAGGGCCCTGGATCCCAGGGCACTAGCACCACCCCTACTCGGTGCATCCACTCCATACGAGGTTTTGAGACCAGCAAAGCACACACTGGGAGTGACCAGGACAGGCAGTTCCAAGCCAGCTGAGCATGGCAGTCTTGCGGAAGGGCTCCTTACGTCAATCTCGTCCAGTGTCCCCTCCAGGTACCTCCGCACCTGGGAATTGATCTCAGCGATCTGGACTTCATCCATGGGGTCGTAGCTCACATAGGTGCGGTTAGCCTTGAAGGAGAATGAAAGAAAACGTGGTAGACAAGCAACAAGGACCTGAGGGCAAATGCAAGTGGCCATTCTGAGAGCCAAAGGAGAGAGCCTGGGCTCAGGCCCTGGCTGCTCACGCTGGCTCTGTTTGCTTCACCATCTGCTACTGACAGAGAGGGCCTAAATCACAGCCTAGGTGTTTGGGTCAGAAAGGGACAAAAGGGTGGGGGAAGGAAAGAAAGGCCTCTGGATGTGAGGCCTGCTCCTCCAGACTGGAAGGCTCTGCTGGCTGAGTCTCAGCAGATCACAAGGAAGAGGGACACTTCCTTTGCCTTGAGGACCCTCAGGACTATGAACATCAGCTCAGGAAGACCATGGGAGGACTCCATGCCACCCCCTCTCTTATGGCCCCTGCTGCTGCCCCTTCCCTGCCACCTGACCTGTCCCACCTCCCTAGACCTTAACCCATCATGCTGTCTGCCCCTGGCCCCAGACCCTCTGGTGTCCTTTAATATCTCCCCCTCCGTCCCTGCTTCCAGCTCCTTACCAGGCTGTCATGGATGGCCAACTCCTGCTTGAGCAGTGCCAGTTCCTTCTCCAGGTTCTTGACCATTCGCTGCCAGGCAAACACAAGAGAAGGGCAGATGTCACCAGAGAAGCCATCCCGCCTAGTGCACACCAAAAAATTCTCATTCTGTGCCTAGATATCCTGGCCCTTCCTGGTAATCCATAAGGTACGTGCTCAGCTTCTGGACCATTTCTTCTCTGCTGGTGACCCTTCTCCAACAGGGGTGAGTTTAGGGTCAGCAGGCCTCAGCAGCTACAAGGCATTTGCCTCTTTCAGCTGAGGAGACTGGGAACAGAGGGCACACAGGCCATAGGACCACTTCAAACCCAACTCCCAGGTGCTCCTGGATCTCCTTAGTCTCCAAGGAAAAAGCCTTTCAGTGCAGCCTCAGGGCTCCAGGATGCTTTCTATGCATGGTCCTTACCCTCAACCTTTCCAACTACTGCAGGAACTTGTTGCCATTGCCCAGTACTAACCACATGTCGCCTAGTATTTGCTGCTATAAACAATGCCATAGGACATCTTTATATTTGTATTTCGTGTCCTTAGAGATTTGTATCAGATAACAGCGATCTATGAGGTTCTGTGTGACTTTTCCCCATTACTTTTTTCCTACCACTCCCCCCTGGACCACTCCACTCCCACCCTGTTAGGACACTCATGCCTCTGCATGCCTGTCTCCTTTGCCCAGGCATGCCTTTCTCCCACATATTGCCCTGGCTTACCCCCAAATCTCCTGAAAGTCATTGTTCCAAAGCTTCTCAATTAGATGCACCACCACCACCCTTTTTAAAATTGTAATCCCTTCTCGATTTTCTAGGCAAGTGTTCTACCACTGAGAGGCACCCCCAAATTCTTTTAAAATTTTGAGACAGGGTCTTGCTAAGTTGCACAGGCTTGTCTCTGACCTTGAATCTACAATCCCCCTGCCTCAGCCTCCAGAGTAGCTGGGACTACATGTTTCTGCCATGGCGCCTGACCTACAGGTATTTTCTCATAGTGATGGAAAGCTGACTAACATAGAATGCTCAGGCAGATTTGTTTCAGTTTGTAACAGCTATACATCCCAAATGCTCTCAAAATGGCACAGACAAGTTTTTCACATCTTTATGTAAGTATATAAATGATACATTTTCAGAAACAGATGTGCTAAGTCATTCACATAGATACCATCTGAATCTTCCATAAGAGGCACGAAGGACTTCATGCCCAGCACCCTCACTATGAACAGGGTTTCCTTAGTTATCACAAAATGGCCACTGGAGGGAGTTCTAACACCTGGATCCTGGGAAGAGCCAACAAAGCTGAATCCAGTACACAGTCCCATTGGCCTGCAATATTCTAGCCCTCACCCAGCCAGGTCACCTGGGCACTGAGGCCCACCTGCCACTAGGCCTTCATGTAGCAAGGGGTGACAGATCCCCAGCATCATGGTGGTGCTGTGGCAATTTATATGTGATCAGAATCTAAATCCTGGCTGTCTCCTAGGAAGCCCCAAGACAGTCCCCATCAGGTGTGGGGTTAAACAGAGAGGCTTGGTGACCAGTCCCTAGCCCCATCTCCCAGCTCTAGAAAATGCATCATGCCCCAGTTAGGGGGTCCTGCTGAGCTGTTGGAGGTGGGGGGGTCTAGCTGTATGCCTCTGATCAGTGTGGCACAGTGAATCCAGGCTTAAGACATGTGGGCCAATCAGACGGAAATGGACTCTGAGGGACTAGCTTCTAATTCACACCCTAAGAATGAGGTCACTATTTCTCCTAATGCACAGCAGTTGGAGTGGTCTCTTTTACTGCCTAGAAACAGTGTTGGAATAGCAGGCCCTATAGTCCAGGGTCTCCCAGTACCTCCTGGATAGCCAACTCCTTTTTGAAATCAGGGGCATTTATTGAATAGAAAAATGCCTTGGAAGCCAGGAGTGGTCATGGAAGCCTGTAATCCCAGCAGCTAGGGAGGCTGAGGTAGGAAGATCACAAGTTCAAGGCTAGCCTTCATAATTTAGCAAGATCTTGATTCAAAATTAAAAATAAAAAATGGACCAGGGGTGCAGCTCAGTGGCAGACCACTTGCAAAGTATATGTGAGGCCCAGGGTCTAAGTTATGCAGGCTGCCTCTGGCCTTGAACTTGTGACCCTCCTGCCTCCACCTCCTGAGCTGCTGGGGTTACAGGTGTGTGCCACCATGCCAGCCTTTGTTTGTTTGTTTGTTTGTTTGTTGCGGTACTGAGGGTTGAACCCAGGGCCTCGTGCTTGCATGCTTTGCGAGCGCTGGACCGCTGCGCTGCACCCCCAGCCCTTTTTTTTTTTTTTTTTTTACTTTTTGAGACAGAGCCACACTAAATTATGCAGACTGCCTCTGGTCTCAAACTTGTGATCTTCCTGCCTCCACCTCCTGAGCCGCTGGGATTATAGACTGTGCCTTTGTTTATATTTTTAAAGAAAACATTACAGATAAATGTGAAGGCCCTGTATACCCCACTCTAATGCTACTCCCTTTCCCTCTCAACAGGAACCTCTGGGCTCAGTTTACTCTTCTCACTCCCACGTATTTCCCCCTTTACTGCGCACATGTATATCCATGGATGACAATCAGCATCACTCTGCATGTTTATATACTTGGTGTAAATGACAGCTGCTGTCATTCAGGCCACTTGAGCTCTCACATTGCCTTCCCCTTGACATTTACCCAGACTGGCATTCTAGCTCAGACTCCCTCACTCCGTAATACAGGCAGCTCTTCTTCCACTAATGGGTATTGATGATACCTGTAACTTTCTACTATGACAAGGAGCACTGTGAGCATCATTCTGGTGCAAGTCTCCTTTCATACCATGCGGGACTGTCTCTCGACTACATACCTCAAGGGGACACTGCACTCTGTAGACACAACTGTGCTAGCTCATTCAACATTTACTCTGTGACAGCAGTGTGCTAAGAGGTTTCTACATGTTAACTTATACTTCACAAGAGCTCTTTGAGAGTGGATGCCAAATTTTGTCAAATTTACAAATGAAGAAACATAAAGGGCTTAAAAGGGCATTTTGCCAAGGCTGTACAACTATTGAAGGAAAAAACAAGTTACTGAACACAGGACAGCTGGTGGTTCTCAAAGTGTGACCCTCAGAGCAGGAGCAGCAAAAATATCAACATCTGAGAAATTATTAGAAATGGAAATCCTCCCTTGAGCATTCTGGCCCACATAATGGGAAGCTGAGGCAGGAAGATTTTGATTTAAAGTGCCTGGCCTGCATAGAGAGTTCCAGGCAAACCTGGGCTCCATAATGAGATGAGCTCTGTTAAAAAAAAAGAAGAAAAAGAAAGAGAGAGAGACAGAGAGAAAGAGAGAGGAGGGGGAGGGAGAGGGAGGGAGAGGGAGGGAAAGAAAGGGAAAGAAAGTAAGGAAAATCCTCAGGCCCCACCCTAGACAGACAGAATCAGGAGCTCTGCAAATGGATCCATGGACCCATGGGTCACTAAAGTCAGTCAGGTGATTCTGATGTAAGCCCCACTCTCCCCCTATCTCCAAACTATGGGTTAGTTCCACAGAGCCAGAGGGACTATCATTTTCCTTTAGTGTTTAGAATCTGGAAGTCTAAGTGGTTTATTATGAGTGTGGGGCATACAGATGCCCCTGTCTCCTGTGATTCCACCAGCATCCTAAAAGAAAGTCAAACTAGCTGGGTATGGTGGGGCACACCTGTAATCCCAAATGACTCAGGAGGCAGAGGCAAGAGGATCACAGGTTTGAGGCCACAGGCAGCCTGTATAATTTAGCAAGACCCTATCTCAAGATAAAAAAAAAATTAAAAATGGCCTTAGAGTACAGCTCAGTGGTAGAGGACTTGCAAAGTATGTATGAGGCCCTGGATTCAACCCCCAAATATCAAAAAAATAAATAAATAAACCCAAACTATCAGTGGACTGGGATTTAGCTCAGTTGGCAGAGCACCGCTCTGCAGTGTCTGAGGTCCCGAGTTCGATTCCCAGAACCACAAAAGGGGAGAAGGATGTGGCAACCCACTCCCAAGGCCATCCCGAAACAATCTGCCATTAAAAACCCTATGAGGATAGCTATGAGTTGGATTAGACTAGACGGCACCTAACAACAAACTATCAGTAAATGTGTTACTTTACTAGACGTTGTCAAAATGCTCTCAAAAATAGTTGTATCAATTACAGTCTAACCAGAAATGGGTGATTCCCGTTTCTCCACATTCTCAGCATCATTTCACAGTGCCAGAAAATTTCTAATTTTTGCTAGTCTGCGGGTATGTTTTAATTTGTATTTCCCTGGCTAATGGTGATGCTGAGAATTCCCTCTGATTTCTTTTTTTTAATTGCACCTATTTATGGGGGACAGAGTGATTATTCAAAAATACAAAATGCTTCAGGAATCTGCGTGTCATCCTTATGCAGGGGCCATGCTAATCCTCTGTATCGTTCCAGTTTTATCTATGTGGTGCTGAAACGAGCATGTATTCCCTCTGATTTTTCAGCTCTGCTTGTGGAGAAGCATCACTCAGGCTAGGAGGAAACAGATTCTGTAGTGACCCAGCTGGACAATTCTGAGAGAGAATGCACACTGATTTACCTCTGAAGCAGCTCTATGGAAACTCTTGGAGAAGCCCAGGCACGCAGAGGTCTTGGAGCTCTACAGGTGAACTGGGTGGTAGGCTGATCTAGCCCTTTGACCTCATGGCAGCCCAGAAGGATCTCCATGGACTCTGAAGACCCTGGCGGAGGCCAGAGTGGAAAGGGACTGACACGGGACCACATGGTATCTTTGGCAGAGGCAGGAAGGGAAGCTAGGCTTGTGTGGCTTCCCTGCCTGCCTCTGTCAAAGATACTCATGTGGTATTAAACCCATAGGTATCAAACCCCAATGCACCTTCCCCACAGTGGGGCAGCCTACCTCTGCATTGTACTTTTCATTGACTGCAGGCTCAGTAGTGACCAGCTTCATCCTGCTGGCAAAACGTAACGAAGACAGCTGAAAAACAGACCAGGAAGATGTCAGATGGCTCCTCACTCAAGTGAGGCCTCAAAAGATAAGCCTTCTCAGAGGCCTTGCCAGCCCTTTCTTGGCTCTAGGCAGCCATGTCAACTGGTGTCGGTTCACTTCCCTGAGGGGACACTGGGCACTTTGGAGTGGGGGATGGAAGTCAGTGGTAGAGCACCTTCTTAACGTGTGCAAGGAGTTCTTGGCAGTGAGCTCTCTAGTTAGGTAGGGAGTAGAGCAGGGAGAGAGGGAAGTTGACAGAGGGCGCGTAATGCAGCCTAGTCCTTATTTTGTACAATTCCTCTATCCAAATCTGACCATCTTCCATCTCTAGGCCTTTGCTCAAGCTACCCCCTCCTCTCCTCCTACCCAGTCTGCCTTCCCACTTTCCACTCTCTCTCCAAGGTCCAGCTGAAAACCAGCTTCCAGCCTGCAGCCCTTCTTGATTCTCCTTCACATGAAAGGCCTCTGCTCTTTCCACAAACCACTGTGTACCACTTTCAAAAAGGTGGCCCTTGTACTCCTCTACATACTTCTCTGGGTCTCAATCAGCAACATACAACAAAAGTATAATGCAAGACTCATATGTAATTTTAAATTTTCTAATAGTCAGAATGCCTGCGTCCAATTCCGTCAGATCTCGGAAGCTAAGCACGGTCGGGCCTGGTTAGTACTTGGATGGGAGACTGCCTGCGAATGCCAGATACTGTAGGCTTGGGAGAAGGACCCAGCAACCCACTCCCAAAAATCAATCCACCATTGAAAACCCTATGAAGAGCAGAGAAGCACTGCCAATAGTGTTTCATCTATTGTAAGTAGGGTCGCTATGAGTCAGATACTCATACCTAACAATAATAGTCAGAATAGGTGAAAATAATGCTAATACATCTTAAATTTTACCCCAATATCCAAAATATTATGATTTAAACATATAATCAACATTTTAAAATTACTGAGATATTGTACATTCTTTATATTCTTTTTCTCATACTTAGTCTTTGAAATCAGGTGTGCATTTTATACTTATGCTATATCTCAATTTACCCAGCCACATTTGAGTGCTCAAAAGCTACCTGTGGCAAGACCTTGACTCAAAATAAAAGTTAAAAAATGGGTTGAGGATGCAGCCTAGTGGTGGAGCACTTGCAAAGTATATGCAAGGCCCTAGGTTCAATCCCAAGTAACACACACACACAAAAAGCTACATGTGGCCAGTGGCTCTCACAGTAGGCAGCAGGCAGCACAGGTCTAGACCCTGAGTGACATCTGCTCCTATCTTACTGTGTTAAGGTTTATTGCCAGGAAGGCAGATGCTTAGGCCCACTGTGGATTGGACTCAGGAGGCTGAGTGGGAGCAGGTGGTTCTGCTGCATTTGGGATCTCCAGCCACAGGTGCTGAGAAATACTGTTCTAAGACATAACTCTGCAGTGATGAAGTCTGGACTCAGCCCACCAATCTTAGCCAAAAGCATCCTCTCCACCATCCACAGAATTTGGTCTAAAAGACCTCACTGTCACCACAGAGAGAGTGGCCTCTACCAGATCTATCCTCTGTCCACACCTTCCTCAGAGCTCTCATTGCTGCTGAGCCATGAGGCTATGCCAGGACAGGATGGGCTGCCGGACCCTGCTCTCTTAAGACTCCATTCAACACAGCTATTGCATCCAACTCGGAACCACCCTTACCATCCACAGGGGGGTATCAGCTTGCATAGCTCTTCATTCTGTGAGATAATGGGCAGGAGAACTAATGCCAAGTTATGACAGAGCTAGCCCTGACTCAGCTCTTGCTTTGTGGTGAGGTATACAGTGTGCTCAGTGCTGAGTGGGCCACGGCAAGCCATTAGAAAGAATTTTCTATTAAGGTGGCGTTTCTTCTGTGAAGAGCCAAGCCAGATCCTCGTGCTCCAAGCATAGCAGCAAGTGTGACTCCACTGCTGTGGCTGGACTCTCTTTCTCCCACATGCACTGTCACCACATAAAGCAACACGATCCATGACAGCAGCAGGTTTAGATTTTAGCACATTTGGAGAAGGGAATCATTAGCTTCCATACCCCGCATTTACCTGTGTCCCAGCCCTCTGAGATCCCTCCTGTGGGTGTGTGGGTTCAGCCCTGGGCAGAGAGACCCTGAGTGGTGTGGCACAAAGTCCTAGAGACTGCAGGTACCAGAAGAGTTTGCTTCCTGTGCTGTAACTATCTCAGGGAGCAAGGATAAGGGGAAAGAGGGGCTTCCATGGCGTTGAAGGCATCTTTCTTAACAAGGCAACCAGGAGGCCCAAGTTTCTTATAGCCCTTCTTGGGGCTCAACTGTGCTTTGTCATGAGATGAGACCAAGAGGTTCTCAAAGCCTTCCTGTGGGGATGCTGCTTCACATCATCTGCCCAGCCACCCAGGTCCCAAGGCACTGGATGTGTGGCAGGAGCACTCTCCCTGGAATCTGGGATCGTCCCTAATGCACACATCTGGGAAACCCTGAAGGTATGTCTTGCCCCAAAGCATCCTTGGAAATGACCTGTTTTACCTAAGTGGATTCTCTAGATCATTGAAGCTTGCCTTATACATCCACACTCGAAATGTAAAATGTCTAGTGGAAAGTTCCCAAACCTATTTTCATTATGATGAGGGTATGTTAAAGGAAAGGGAGAAACCCCAGCCTGGAGGCGCCCAGCCATGTGGACTCCCCTGCATCACTGTGTCAGACCCACGTTTGTTTCTGATTCACATGAACTTCTCCCCCCACTCCGCCCCCCCGCAGGCCGCCTGTGTCCCGCCACTGGGTAAATCCCCTGAGTCACACCTGTGCCATAGCCCTGCCCTACTTAAACCCTGTGATGGTTCTAGTCCCCTGTAGGAGAACAGCCAAGGCTCTGCCTGGCCCCCATGGCTCATCCAGTCCTTGTCATTTTTCATCCTCTTTTTCATGAGCCCTCCCTTGGAGTAGCCAGATGTTCTTGGCAGGCATCATGCCTTCAGTCTCAACATTACCTCTGCCAGGAATACCTCTGCTCAACCTACCACCCACCCTTTAACACCAGCCAACTCTGTGACCACCTTTCCTCACTCCAGCATCAGGAAAAATCCCTTACCTCTCTCCCTCCCTGGCCTCCTCTGTAGTGTTTTCAAGATGTTCAAATGCTGAGCTGGGCGCAGTGGCACATGCCCGTAATCCCAGTGACTCCGGAGGCAGAGACAAGAGGATGGCAAGTTCTAGGCCAGAGGCAGCCTGCATAACTTAGCAAGACTCTGTCTCAAGATAAAAAAGTTTTAAAAGAGCCAGGTGCAGTGGCGCACGTCTGTAATCCCAGTGATTTGGGAGGCAGAGGCAGGAGGATCACAAGTTCAAGACCAGCGGCAGTCTACATGATTTAGGGAGACCCTGTCTCAAAGAGTAAAAAAATGGGTTGGGCAGCTCAGTGCTCCACCCCTAATACCACATTAAAAAAAAAAGTTTTAAAAGGGACTGGGGTTATAGCTCAGTGGTAGAGCACTTGTAAAGTATGCATGAAACCCTGGGTTCAGTCCCCCAGTACTGCCAAAGAAAGAGAAAAGATGTTCAAATGTGTGATTCTTTGTTTTGTAGTGCTGAGGATCAAGTGCAAGGCCTTATGCATGCTAGGCAAGCATTCTACCACTAAACAACACCCCCAGCCCAAACTATGTGTTAATAAAAAGAGTATGTGATTGGGCTGGGGACATAGCTCTCTGGTAGAGTACCTGCTAGGAAGGGTTCAATCTGTGGCATCACAAAAAAATAAAAAAGTAATTAATTGTCCTTCTCAATTCTTGCTCAGAGGAGCAGCACCCCAGGAAGCATGTTCCTTGCCCCCACAAAGCTGGCTCTCAGCCTGCCTTGCTTGAGTAGGCTCCCACGCTGAGCCTGCCTCCCACTTTGCCTTCTTCCTGAACATATCTTAGTTCTTTCTGTTTGGACACTAGCTTGCCCCCCTCAGCAATTTTGACTCACACTCATCTCCCAGATCCCTGACAATGCCTATGGCTGGTGCACCAGCTGAGCCAGCCTGAAGCCAGCTTTACCTAGCCCTGGCCCCTATGAGGAGGGATTCTAACCTGATCACACTGGTTGTCTGTACATACCGTTTCTTCTAACTGGGCAGCTTCTCCATAGATGTTTGTCACAAGGACCATATTGCAGTTTCCTCCTGCAGAAAGCAAGATATAGAAGGGCTCAGGAATCACATGGCCTGCAGCTGTACAACTGTGACATCCAATTCTGTCAGATCTCAGAAGCTAAGTAGGGTTGGGCTTGGTTAATACTTGGATGGGAGACTGCCTGGGAACACCAGGTGCTATAGGCTTGGGAAAAGGACCTGGCAATCCACTCCCCCAAAATAATCAGCCACTGAAAACTCTATGAACAGTGCAGAAACACTAACAATAGTGTTTCCCCTGTTGTATGTAGGGTGGCTATGAGCCGGACACCAACTCAACTGCACCTAACAGCAACAATAAAGAATCACATGGGTTTTCTGCCGAGCAACTCCCTTGGGATTCTGTTGTGGACTGAATGTTTGTATCCCCTCCAAATTCATATGTTGACTCTCTAGTCCCCAAAGTCCCAACTCCAAATACCCAATGTGATGGTATTCAAAGTGGGGCCTTTGGGAGATAATTAGGTTTAGATAAGGTCATGAGGGTGGGGACCCTGTAATGGGATTACTGTCCTCAGAAGAAGGAAAGATCAGAGCCCTCTGTTTCCATGTGAAGATATCGTCAGAAGGCAGCCATGTGCAAACCAGGAAGAGGACCCTCACTAGGAACTGACACTGCTGCCACCTTGATCTTGGACTCCCAGATTCCAGGACTGTGAGAAATATGTGTCTGCTGTTCCAGCCACCCAATCGATGGCATTTTGTCTTGTAGCCCAAGCTGCCTCCAACAGAGTCACAGAGGACAACTCACACTTGCCTGCAGGAGACTGGGAGGCAAGAGGGAAAGAGGAGAGGCCCCAAGAGGTACCTAAAAAAGGAGCCAGGAGAGAGTAGCAGAGAAGACACAGCACAGAGGAGGAGGGCAGGGTCAGGAGACCAGGTATGGGCCAGGCTTTTTTGTTCATGGCATCACTCAGCTAACAATCAGAAACCAGTGGCTAGCTGGGTACAGTGGCACATGCCTGTAATCCCAGCATTTTGGGAGGTGGAGGCAGGAGGATCACAAGTTCGAGACCAGACGCAGTCTACATAACTTAGTGAGACCCTGTCTCAAAAAAGTAAAAAAAATGGGCTGGGGGTACAGCTCAGTGGTCCAGTATTTGCAAAGCATGCAAGTGCAAGGCCCTGGGTTCAACCCCCAGTACCACAAAAAAAAAAAAAGAAAAGAAAAAGAAAAAAAAAGAAACTAGTGGCTGTGTTGTTAGACCCAACACAAAGGCCTGAGCACATGCAGATGACAAGACACCCCCCAGTGCTCTCTTGAGGAAGCTTCAGGGGGAAGAGAGAGGACATGATGGGACCATCCCTTGGGTCTTCAAGGCCATGAAGGCCTCTTGCCACCTGGTTTATGGACAAGGGGAAAGGAAAAGGTACATCCAGCAGAGGTAAAAGCTCAGGTACAGGTTCAGAGGAGTGAACAGCATTCATGTCTTGGGTGCAAGAAGAGGGCTTGATTTTTCCTTTTCTGATTTGTCTGATGTCACTGTGAAAGGGCTGTGGATAAGTCCATACCCCCAAAAGGGAGAGATGCTCTAATCCTGAGTGGCAGATATGCCAGTCCCGGCCCTCCCCAAGACACAGACCTTCCTTCCTGGGCACCCACTACACCCTCACCTAAAGAGTCCTTCAGGGCATGGGTGAGCTTGCACTGCCGGAAAGGGATGTGGTCCCGCGTCTGGTCTCCAAGGGCAATGATGGCCTGCTCCAGGAATGACAGTGACTTGTTGATGTAAGTGGCTTCCTTTAGTACTCGACCCTCCGACTAGAAACCAAACATCAGTTCCACTTTGGAAAGAGTAGAAAGGCTGCCCCACTAAGAACAGCTACCCTCCTGGTTTAGGGTGATTCTACAAGTCTGTGGTCAGGCCAGAGCCCCCTTCCCATACCAGGTTTTTCTTTCAATGTCATGGGATTTTATTCCACCTTCGGCTAATAAACATAGGCTAATAACAGTAATAATAAAACTTATAAGCACACTTGAGCATTAGTGTGAATGCCCATGTGAATATGAATACTTATGTGAATGTTTATATGAATGCACAAAGATTCACACTAATGTAAATGCACATGGAATACTTGTACACACACATATGCACATAAGTACACTAATAAAAACACAACTGAATGCTCATCTAAATACTTTCTTTTTGTATGTGTGTGTGTGCAGTCCTAGGGGATTGAACCCAAGGCACTCTACTTTGAGCTGCACCCCCAGCCCTTTTTATTTTTCGTCTTCAGAGTCTCATTAAATTCCACAGGTTGCCTCTGGCGTCGAACTCACAATCCTCCTGCCTCAGCCTCCCAAGTTGCTGAGATTACAGGCATGTGCCACAGCGCCCAGCTCATCTGAATACTTTTGTAAATACTTGTGCTGATACACTCATGAGAATGTTTATTTGAAATGAAATACTCATGCAATTACTTATGTGAACATTCCTATTCATACATAGAGAAACACTATACAAGCATGGAGCATCGCCTGAACATTGACCGGGTACCAGGCACCTTGATGAGAATTTAGGGGGCATATTTCATTTAATGTTCAGAAAAACGCTGTGGAGTAGAAACTGTCCCTCTGTAGCTACTGTTTTACCTCTGCTAACTCTGTTCCTGCAGTAAGCCTGAGTATTCCACTTCACCTAGCTTAGGATTGTGCTCTAAAACCCCCGATGGGGGACAACACACACAAACAGGCACTATGCTAGGCCCCATGGCTTGTTGAGAAGGAGACCCTGATCCCTTCACTTACCCCTGACTTGCCGAGCCTCTCTGAACCTGCCAGATCCACCAAGTTAATTTTGGAGGTGATGTACTTTTCATCTGATAAGGTCCGGGAGTGGGACTATGAAACATCCAAACAGAAGTTAGACAGTTCTGGGGAGGAGCTTCTGATGGAGCAGTCCCAACAGGAGCCAACTCCCCTTCTCCCTGATCAAAGACCTTGTACTTACTTCTATGTAGATGGTGAAAATGCAGTGAGACCTGGATGAGTTTTTGTTCAATGTGTGGGAGGCTATAATCCTGTTGGTCTCTCCCTGAAGAAGGGAAATACATGTATTTTGAAAAATTAAAATAACAAGACATTTGAGTTATTTTTCAATTGCACCAATAGCTACACAAGTGATCTTATATCACTGCAATCAGTTGGACCATCCAGGAAAACTGCTTTTGTAAACTAGTAGAAAGGGAGACAAATTGGAATCTATACCTATACTTTTACCTGCTGCTGGGGGTGTACACAAATTGTTATAGCTTTCTGAAATGCAAGGTGACAATAAGGATCAAGAGCTTTAAGATATTCATGCATATTGAATTGGAATCAACCTGCATACCCAACAATTAGAGGTCTATCTCCACATGGAATATTAGGCAGCCAGGAAAACACTGACAAATACTTTTTAAAAACTCAGAAATGAACCAGCACTGTGGTGCATGCCTATAATCTCAGCAACCTGAGAGGCTACACAATTTAGCAAGACTGTCTCAAGACAAAAATATAAAAAAAGAGGCCAGGGGTAAAACTCAGGGTAGAGCACTTGCCTAGCATGTACAAAGTCCTGGATTTAAGCCCCAAGTACTACAGAGAGAGAGAGAGAGAGAGAGAGAGAGAGAGAGAGAGAGGCAGAGAGAGAGAGAGAAAGAGAGAGAGAGAGAGAGAGAGAGAGAGAGAGAGAGAGAGAAATGCAATATCTAAAGCCATACTACGGCCAGGTGTAGTGGTGCATACCTGTAATCCCACCACTCAGGAGGCTGAGGCAGGAGGATTCCATCAAGTTCAAGACCAGCCTGGGGCTACCTGGTCACCAAAACAACAATAACAACAACAACAAAAAAATCAAACCATGGTACAATCCAAGAGATACAAAAGTATTCACAGAAAAAGTAAGCAGAATGCTCCTACCAAGATATTAATAATAGCTGCTTCTGGATTGGGTTTTGCAGGATGTTTGTTCTTTTACAGTTTGCGCTATCACTTTTTTCTTTTGGAGTGAACACATATTACAGTAGTACTGCAGTACTCCATTATCTGCAGTTTCACTTTCCATGGTTTTAATTACCTATAGCCAAATACAGTCTGAAAATATTAAATGGAAAATTCCAGCTGGGTGTGGTGGCACACACCTATAATCCCAGAAACTTGGGAGGCAGAGGCAGAAGGATCACAAGTTTGAGCCCAGAGGCAGCCTGTATAATTTACCAAGACCCTGATTCGAAACAAAAAATAAAAAAGGGGTTTGGGGTGCAGGCCAGTGGAACAGCACTAGCAAAGTATTTGTAAGGCCCTGGGTTCAACCCCCAAGTACTGCAAAACATAATAAGTAAATACATAAAATAAAATAAAGAAAATCCCAGAAATAAATAATTTATAAGTTTTCAACAACTTTTATTACAGTATATAATCATTTTATTTTTTTGTTGTTATTAACCACACCATGCCTAATTTATAAATTAATCTTTACCATAGGTGTGTCTGTATAGAAAAGACATAATATATATAGATTTCAGTATTATCATGGGTTTCAGGGATCCACTGCGGATCTTGGGTTATATCCCACACAGATAAGAAAGGAAGCTATACTTTTATAATTTAGGAAAAATAAGTAATTTTTATAAATTTATTTTTCATTTTGAGGTAAGGTCTTGCTATGTAGCCTACGCTAGCCACAACCTCAAGATCCTGCTGGCAACTTCTTGCACCACCATGCTCTGCTAGTAATTTGTATTTTTAAAGGGACAGTAGGCCCTTATCTGTAATTCAGAAGCTCATGCCCTATAACTAGTTTAAAAGGGAATATGGGGAAATGGTTTTAGAGACAAAGGTCCGTATGAGAGAGACTCCTATTTCCTAAAAAGCCCCTGAGAGTTGAGCTAGGCATGGTGGTGCATGCCTATAATCTCAGCACCCAGGAGGCTGAGGCAGGAGGATGGCCAGTTCCAGGCCAGCTTGGGCTACATAGTGAGACTTTGTCTAGAAAAAAAAGAAAGCCCCTGAGAAATGCTGTGAACAAGCCTCAATGCAGTGATGCCATGATCCCTAGGGAAAGGGGACTGTCCTGCTGAGGAAGCTGGTGGACCCCCCGGCTATGTCTCTATAGCTTCTGTCTACTTTTTCTATATATCTGAAGACACTTGACAAAAGTATAAAGGCTCACGTCACCTGCATTCTTCAGTCCCCTTTCTGAAGTGCATGCTTCCCTTGACTTTCTGGCTCCTATTCAGCAAAGGGCCAGGGAAAGCGCCCTTCCCTCCATGCAGAGTCCTCTGCTGGCTGCCCCCACCCTGACTCACATCCATCAGGGTGCCTTCCACTCCTGGAATAGGGCACACTCCGTGCTACAGTTGTCATGGGTTTTTCCCACTCCCTCCTCCACTCCATAGCGAGTTGCTTTAGGACCCTCATTTTGTCCTTTTACCACCAAAGCTCAGCATGGACATGGTCCTGGAAGGCATCAGGATTTGAGGAACTGCTGTTAACAAAGTGCCTGGTTCAATTCTAAACACATGGCTCCTACTATTCTGAGGGCACCTGCAGCATGGTCTGGAAGACAGTCCTCTCTGGATGTCTCCTTGTTGCTCTAAGCAATGAAACTGACATGTTATGAAGCTGTCTCCTTTTCCCCCAGAGCCATTTGCTGTCCACATTCTAAGAGGGGTAGACCTGGAACCATCTGTCCTTCCTAACTCCTTCCATCCAGCTCCCTACCCACCCAAACCATCTGTTCTCATTCAAAGGGTGATAAAATCTTTCTCACTCAGAGCCAAATGTTTGCATTCTAGGGTCAGGACTTTCCCTTCCTTTCCCAAGAGAGGATTTGCTTACATTCCAAAATAAAAGCAGGATGGAGGTGGTGCATTTCAGTGGTAGAATATATGGTTAGCATGAGGGAGGCCCTGGGCTCAATCCTTAGCACCAAAAACTAAACAAAACAAAACCCAAAACTGCACCCTGCCCCAGCCTATTTGAATACGCCATAGTTTACTATTTGGCTTTTTATTTTTTTTCCAGATTGACAAAGATAATCAAGACATGAGAAATGAATAAAATTATCTTAAAAATAACTAATAGTTTTAAAAAAGAAAAATAGAACGTTTTTACATTTTAAACAATATTCAAGTTTATTAAATACTGAAAAAAAACTTTGTGGTGCTGGGGATCAAATCCAGAGCCTTGTGCGCATGAAGCAAGTGCTCTACCACTGAGCTACAACCCTAGTCCCTAATAATGTTTTTTTTTGTTGTTGTTGTTGTTTTTTTTTTTGAGGTACTGAGGGGTTGAACCCAGGGTCTCACGCATGCTTTTGCAAAAATGTTTACAGTATTATAAAATGTTTAGCTTTCATCAGCTTCAAGGTTTATGTCGCTCCCAGACTTTGCATATATGTGAACTTTCAAATCTGCTAACATCCAATAAGCTGATTCCACTTTGGATATTTTTAAGCTTTCTTTTTTTTTCAGTACTAGGGGATTGAACCCAGGGTCTTATGCTCTACCACTGAGTTGTACTTTCAGCCCCCTGTTGAAAAACTTTTTAAAATTTTAGCCAGGTGCAGTGGCACACACCTGTAATCCCAGCAAATCAGGAGGCGAGGAGGTAGGAGCATTGCTGGTTTGAAGCCAGAGGTAGCAGGATTGCATGTTCAAGGCCAGAGGCCACTCGCATAACTTAGCAATACCCTGCTTCAAGACAAAATAAAAGGGGTTGGGGTTGCAGCTCAGTGGTAGAGACCTTGCCCTGGGTTTAGCCCCCAGAACCACAAGTAAAATAAAATAACTTTAAAAAAAAAATTTTGAGATAGGATCTCACTAAATTGTGCAGGCTGCTTTTGCCCTCAAATTTATAATCCTGTCTCAGCACCTGGTCACCCACCACCTTGGATTTTAAGGTGCCAATTCCTTTTTTTTTAAAAAATACACCTACAGTAAACATTTTTCTTCATAGTGAAATGTTAGAAAGAGTAGAAAGAATGCCATTGTTAACACCAGAGAGAGGCTAGCTCTTCCCTGTAGACTCAAAGGATCCAGGTAAAAGTCACTGCTGAGAACACCCATGTGATTTTTTTTTCAGTACTTGGGGGTAAAACCCACAGTCTTGCACACATTTTGCAAGTGTTCTACCACTGGGTTGTACTCCAGCCCATTTTTTATTTATTATTTTGAGTCAGGGTCTCACTAAATTACACAGGCTGCCTCTGGTTTCAAACTTGCAATCCTCTTGCCTCTGCCTCCCCAAGTCACTGGGATGACAGGTGTATACACCACTGCACCCAGCATATGCTGGTTTTTCTTTTTTTATATATATAAAAGTTTCACTAATTATAATTTTTTGTTTATTTGTTTGAAACAAGTACTTGCTATGTAACCCAGGCTATCCTCTCCATTCTTCTGCCTCACTCTCCTGAGTACTGGGATTATAGTGGTGTCCCACCATGCCTGGCTGATTATGATTTAAATATCATAAAATCTACTATTCAGCTATCCTTGCACAATTCACTGATTTTTAGTGAATTTACAGAATTGGTCAACCATCCACATAGGCCTATTTTGGAAATGCTGCATCATCCCATAGAGTTCCCTTGGGCCCATGTGCAATTACTTCCTGCTCCCTCCCCAGGCAACCACTGGTCTGCTTTCTGTCACTAGAGACATGGCTATTCTGCACATTTCATATGAATAGAATCATTCCATTTGTGGTCTTTTGTGACTGACCTCTTTCACTTAGCGTGTTTTGGAGGCGTATCCATGTTGTAGCACCTATCAGTACTCCATTTCTGTTTATTGCTAGATAGATTGTGTGTGTACACATGCTTTCATTTCTCTTGGGTAGATATCTAGGAATAGAATTGCTGGATCTGGTAATAAAATTTATGATTAACTTTTTCACTAAACTGCCAAAGTGGCTGCAACATTTTACATTCCTACCAATAATACATGAGTTCTTAGCCTGCCCTGCATGGTGGCGCACAACCATTGTCCAAGCTACTTGGGAGAGGGAGGCAGAAGGATCCTGAATTTGAGGCCAGCCTGGGCTACAAAGGGAGTCAAAGCCAGCCTGGGCTACATAGCAGGAACCTATCTCACTGCCTTCTCCTTCCAAAATCAAACAAATAAACAAAAACTCAAAATGACTTTCAATTTATCTGACTTTTAAAAGAGTCTTTTGATTGATTTGTGATAGCTTTTTATACTAAGGATGTTAACTCTTATTTTTTCAATACCGGAGGGTTGACCTAGGGCCTTGTATATCCTATGCAACTTCTATACCACTGAGCCACACTCCCAGCCTCTTTTTTATTTTTGAGACTGGGTCTCACTAAATTGCTGAGGCTGCTTTTGGACTCTAACTGCAATACTCCTGTCTCAACCTCCTGAGTCACTGGGATTACAGACACAGAACCTGGCAGCACTGGGAATTTGAACCCAGGGACTTGTGCATGCTAGGCAAACACTCTACCAATGAGCTACAACCCCAGCTCTGGCTTTTTGTTTGTTTGTTTTTTTGAGACAGGGTCTCAGAGTGCAGCCCAAGATAGCCTGGAACTCACTATGAAGACCAAGCTGGCCTCAAACTTGATCCTCCTGCCTCAGCCTCCCAAGTGCTAGGATCACAGGTATGCACCACCACACCAGACTCACCTAGCAATTCATATTTTTTCTGTTCTACAAGTGCTTACAATTTAGTGCTAACTGGTACTGTAGGGCCAAAACAGACTCATGATTAGCCTGATTAACTTAATTAACAACATAATTAAAGCTGAAAAACAAATATATAATAAAAGGCTTTTTGGTTTAAGGGTTTTGGATGACCTCATGATGCCCATTACATCACTGAATTTGATGATACCAATTAAGAGTCTATTTTGACCCCCATTTGATAGCTTAATGGCTAACTCAAAAAAAGAACTTATATGGGCTAGGGGTGTAGCTCAGTGGCTGAGTGCTTCCCTACCATATGCAAGGCTCTGGGTTTGATCCTCAGCATAGTCAAAGTGGAGGAAAAAAGAAAAACAGGCACAAGAATAATGTCAGCTATGTAAAGAAAAAAAAAAAGACTGCACAGAAGATTGGCTAGAAATAAACTAAAAAAACACAATGTTGCCGGGCACAGTGGCACACGCCTATAATCCCCGAGGCTCAGGAGGTGGAGGCAGGAGGATCGCAAGTTTGAGACCAGAGGCAGTCTGCATAACTTAGTGAGACCCTGTCTCAAAAAGTAAAAAAAAAATGGGCTCAGTGGTCCAGCACTTGCAGGGCATGCAATCGCGAGGCTCTGGGTTCCACCCCCAGGACTGCAAAAAAAAAAAAAAAAAAAAGGAAAAAAAACTTGTTGCCTTAAAGTAAAAAACACTTTATGGAAGAATTTGTTCACTTTTTTCAGGACTATCTGAACTTTCTAAAAATTATGTATTAATTTTTATTCTGATTATCAAAGTAAGTGAAAAATGAAGGAGGAAAGAAGAAAGGGGAGGGAAAGGGAAGAAAAGGGAGGAAAAGAAAAGGAAGAGAAGGTAAGGGAAACTGACTTGATCATCTCACCTCAAAAAGGAGACTGAATGCATCTTCCTCCTGACTTGTAAGATGGACTGATAAGCCCTTAATGAAGACCCCTTGAGGGTTTTCCACTATAGTCATTGGTGTAACAGAGGGTCCAACATAGGGCAGAGTAGATAAGAGATCAAACAGGCTTTCATTATAGATTTCCAAGTAGGAAACACGAACAGTGATGGCATGTGTGGGGCGCTCCTCAATCATCCGAAAAACCTACACAGGAGATTGGACAGGTGTCACCAGGAGCAGAATTCCAATATCCAACTAACATTAGAGGGGTTCTTACTTCAGGAGAGAACATTGTTGTTGTTGTTAGGTGCCATCAAGTTGGAGTCCGACTCATAGCGACCATACCTACAATAGGCAAAACACTATTGTCAATGCTTCTCTGCTATTCATAGGGTTTTTGATGGCTGATTGAGTTTTGGGAGTTGGTTGCTGGTTCCTTCTCCCAAGCCTATAACACCTGGTGTTCCCAGGCGGTCTCCCATCCAAATACTAACCAGGCCCAACCCTGCTTAACTTCCATGATCTGACGGGATCAGATGCCACAGTGGTAGTATGGCTGCAAGCAAAGAGGTGTAGCACAGGCTGGCTTCAAACTCATGATCCTTCTGCCTCATCCTCTTCAGCAAGTTGATTAATGGTGTGCGCCACCATGGCCAGTAGAGAGAACATGAAGAAGTATAAAATAGCCAGGCATGGTGTCACATGCCTATACTCCCAGAGAGTTGGGAGGCAGAGGCAGGAGGATCGCAAGTTCAAGGTCAGAGGCAGCCTGTGTAACTTAGACCCTGTCTCAAAACCAACAGTAAAAAATGGGCTCGAGGTGCAGCTCAGTGGTGAAGTGTTTGCAAAGCATCTGCGAGGCCCTGGGTTTAACTCCCTAGTACTGAAAATAAAAAAGAAAGATAAGAAAAGAAAGGAAAAAACTTAAAAAAAAAGAAGTATAATTTTTGTCTTCAAGGGATTTACAGTCTAGCTGGTGTGATGTTCATCATCATCAACAATATTAACAGTAGTCCATTGGGTGATACTGTCAACTTGCAGTTTTTAGAGGTGTGACTTCCAGGTTAGGTAATGCTTGTCCAGTCTCAAGAAGTAGAGGCAAGATGAATGCTTTCTTTTCCTTTTATTTTATAGGGTCTTCACCATTTATATGTCTCTTTCCTATCTATTATTTAATTCCATCCTCACAAATCTCCTGTGATTGATAGCAGAGGCAATACCCTGCAAGGAAACTGCTTATGATCACACACCTAGTAAGGATAGAAGGAAAGCCAGAACTCAGCTCTCTCAACTCCTAATGCCCTCCCAAATACTTAACAGTCAAGCAAGTAACTCTGGACTTTTCTTTTTTTCCCTCTGGACCTTATTCAACTATCAAATGGGGATTTGGGCTGGACAATCTCTGATGTCTCACCTTCCTCTGAGAGGTCAAATCTGTGTAGACACTAGCCACAGATAGCTGCTAAGCACTTGAAATGTGGCTAGTTCAAATGAACTGAGTTTTAAATTTTATTTACACTAAACTGATACATAATATGGTTGTCAGTAAAATTTTAAGTATGATTGGAACAACTTGTGTGTGAATCTATTTTTTCAACACTAACTTTTATGAAACCTAAATACAGATCAAGTATTTCTGATGAATATTTCAGTCTAAATTAAAATGTGCTCCAAATGTAAAACACACAGTAGATTTAAAACATTTAGCATAGAAAACAAATAATATAAATCCAGACATGGTAGCACATACCTGTAATCCCAACTGCTTGGGAGGCTGAGGCAGGAGGATCAAAAGCTCAATTGATTGTGAGAATAAAGAATATTTTATTTTATTTCCCCAGTACCAGGGGGTTGAGCCCAGGGCTTCATGGATGCTATGCAAGGCTCCCACCACCGAGGTGCACTTCCAGCCTTTTTTTTTTTTTTTATTTTGAGACAAGTCGCACTGGCTGCCTCTGGCCTCAAATTCATGATCTTCCTGCCTCAGCCTCACAAGTTGCTGGAATTACAGGCATGCTCCATGATGCCTGGCTCAGAAAGGATATTTTAGACATAACTATATTGTTAAAATTAATTTTTTCTTATTTTTACTATGTTTGTTTTATATTTTTCAGATGGAATCTCTGTGTAGCCCAGGCTGGTCTTGAATCATAATCCTGCTGCCCTAGCATCCAAGTGCTAGGATTACAGGCATGTGCCACCATCCCTGGCTATTTTTACTTTCTAAAATATGGCTACTAGAAAACTCAAAATTATGTATGTGACTTATTTTTCTTTTCTTTTCTTTCTTTCTTTCTTCTTTTTTTTTTTTTTTTTTTTTTTTTTTTTTTTTTTTTTTTTTTTTTTTTTTTTTTTTTTTT
>VMDO01008151.1:6550-44758 GCA_007922755.1 Pedetes capensis | reverse complement strand
CTTCCTCAAGACTGGTCTTGAACTTGCAATCCTCCTGCCTCCGCCTCCTGAGCCACTGGGATTACAGGCATGCGCCACCACGCCCAGCTGTGACTTATTTTTCTAGTAGGCAGCACTGAGATACCAAAAATTTGGTTTGGTTTGTTGTTTTGAGATAGGATCTCACTATGTAGCCCAGGCTGGCCTTGAACTTGCAATCCTCCTGCTTCAGCCTCTCAAGTACTAAGATTACTAGATGTGGTATTTGCCACCACATCTAGCTAGAGATACTAAAGTTTTGACAGTGGGATACTAAGTATATTGTTTCAAAACCTGGATCATGGATGGCTTATATACTAGAAGGATAACTTTAATTCTTATAAGAGAGGGCTATAAAACCACAATATGGTTTTAGGGAAAGAGCTTTTGCTTCCTGCCTCCAACCAGAGGGTCCTCACAGAACCTAAGCTAGTGGGTCCCAAAGGAAGGCCCTTCTGCCCTGTCTTTAGTCATACATCCCAGACCCACAGCTGACACAATCCTGAAAGCTCTGGCCTTTGCTCTTTCAGGGGCTGTAGGATGTATGCTGCCAAAGCAGACCAGTAGGGAAGCTTGGAAAGGACCACATTCCCTTTGTTAAAACCAGGAGGGAACATGATTAGGACCTCTAAATCTTTAATTACAGGATCTCAGATCGTTAGAGCATCAGGGGGCTGATTAACATACCTGCTCCCTTTTTCACAGATGAGGAACCAGGCTCAGTATGGGTTCAGGTCATAGTCTGAAACTCAAACCTCCAGTTTCCTGAGGCCTCTGATTGTACCCCCTGTGCAGCCACAGATGTTCTATTTTGGGTACCAGTACTGGTTGCAACTTCTTTGAGGGCTGGTCTCTACTATCTCTAGCAGCCAACCTGGGGTCAGTATCATCTATGGCAGAGAGAAGGGGACCTGTGTGGCATCCCACCCATGGGCCCACTCTCTACCTGCTGTAGGGCACGAGGGAGGATCCCCCGATGCTGGTAATTCTCGGTTGCCCCTGTCATGGTGTACGTCTTGCCAGCTCCCGTTTGCCCATAACACATGATGGTCCCTGTAAAAATTTCAAAACATGTCTGGGTGACACCCAAGAAAATAGCTCCAAGGACATCTTTCCCATCCCCAGCATGCCTGGTCCCAGCCAGGGCCTTTGGTGTGAAAGTAGCCAGTGGAAGCAGCCAAAGACAACAGGAATTCTACCATGGAGGCGGGTGAGTAAAAAGGGAAACAGGAGGGACATAAGTGGCCAAAACATGGACGTCTGGCTTGACCTGTGGTCCACACAGTGTTCTACCATTCCCTGCTCTAAGAGGTGATCTATAGGGCTTCTGAGAACAGGGAATCTCTGGGAACAGAGGAACTGTAACTTTTCCTGAAAAGATGAGGGAGATGGGAACATTAGATTCCAGCCCTTCTCTAGAAAGGCCATGCACTACATGGGCCTCAGGGCTAGCAGGAACCATCGATTGCCCACAGAGGCAAGAAAGGCATTCCAAATCTTCAAGACAGAGAGCAGGAAGGGCATTTCTTGTGAGTGGTGAGAATTCTTTGTAGATTGCAAGTTCCCACAGAACCAAATAGAGCCCCTAGTTGGTCCCATGCCACTTCCGTAAAGTACCACCATGATTAAGCCCTGATCTATACCCATTACCCACCCTAGGAAGCCTTTCATTTGCATCTCCCATGTCCATTAGGTTTATCTTCATCACTAGACTCTGGGACACAAACCAAAGTCACCCTGGGCTCCCATCTGCTCTTCCTCTTGGCTTGGAGCCAGACCTCATGCTAAAGGCTGTTTCTAGATTTGCTGAGTCAACATTGGGCTGTGGAAATCAATGGCTGACTTTTTCACACAGGTACTATAGTTCCTGATATTAGCCAGGTTTTACAAGAGAGGCTTTAATTCAGCATCTAAGTTAGTGCCAAAAACGGTGTCTGTGTTGTTGTTGTTAGGTGCCATTGAGTCAGGTCTGACTCAGAGCGACCCTATGTATAACAGACAAAACACTACCTGACACTGTGCCATGCCCAGCACAGTGCTTCTCTGACATTCATAGGGTTTTCAATGGCTGATTATTTTGGGAGTGGGTTGCCAGGTCCTTCTTCCAAGCCTGCTGCTGTTGCTGTTAGGTGCCAGCTGAGTCGTGTCCAACTCATAGCGACCCTTACAGGGTTTTCAATGGCTGATTGTTTTGGGATTGCCTTGGGAGTGGATTGCCACATCCTTCTCCCATTTTTGTGGTGCTGGGAATCAAACTCAGGACCTCAGAGACTACAGAGTGGTGCTCTACCAACTGAGCTAAATCCCAGACTTCTCCCAAGCCTACAGCCTACAAAGTATTTCCAAGGTGGTCTCCCATCCAAGTACTAACCAGGCCTAACCCTGCTTAGCTTCTGAGATCTGACAAGACCACATGCCAGGGTGGTATGGCTGTAGGTACAGTGTCTATTAACCTGATGCAAATGAGCAGGAAGAAGTCACTTCAGCTGAGACTCAGAGCCAATTTGTGGTTCCACATCACCTAGTGCCTAAGACTCTTAAGCTCCCTGGGTCTTAGTTCCTTTATTTTTACCTCCTCAAGGAGACATGAAAACCAAAGAGATTATCCTTAGGTCAGTGGGGACCACACCTATGTATCATATACAGGTTAAATTAATGTTTGGGTACCCAAATTCAATGGATATATATATATATATATATATATATATATATATATATATGTACATGTACATGTATATATGTGTATGTATATGTACATATATATGTGTGTATACATATGTGTGTATATATGTATATGTGTGTATATATATATATATGATAGATAGATATAGATATATATCACACACATACACATTTCTTTTTGACAGGGTCTCGCTATATGGTCCAGGCTGGCCTCAAACTTGTGATCCTCTTACCTCCACCTTCCACTGTGTGGTGGGGATAGAACCCAGGGCCATGCACATGCTAGGTAAGGGCTCTACCACTGAGCCACATTCCCAGCCCATTTTTAATTTTGAGACAGGATCTCATCAAGTTGCCCAGGCTGGTGCTGAACTGGCTCTATAGCCCAGGCAGGCCTTGAATTTGCCATCCTCTTACCTCAGCCTTCCAAGTAGCTGGGATTATAGGCCTACACCACCAGTCTGGCTTCAATGGAATTTATTTATTTGGTTTTTTGAGTCAAGGTCTCATAATGTAGCCCAGGTTGGCCCTGAACTTGCAGCAATACTCCTGCCTCTGCCTCCCAAGCTTCTGAGATTATAGGCGTGTAACACCATGCCCAGCTACAATGGAGTTTAAACCTAAGACTTATAATATTGGGCCTGAGGATGTAGCTCAGTGATAAGAGTGCATTTTTAGCTTGTGTGAGGTCCTGGGTTTGATCCTTAGCACCAAAAACAAACAAACAAATAAAAAGACCTTGCAAAACAGGAAACATTCTAGTTAGCACCCACCAGATGGCAATCTACAAACTTTGACTACTTTTTAAAGAATTTTAAAATTTTTTAAGATTTTAAAATAAAAATAAACAAGGTTATTAAAAATTCCCAATAAAGATGTTTTTAATTTGTTAAGAAAATCAAACACAAGCCAAGTGTAGTCATACACATCTGTAATCTCAGCAACTCATGAAGATGAAGCAGAAGGATCTCAAGTTTGAGGTCAGAGGCAGCCTAGGTAACTTAGCAAGACTTTATCTCAAAATAAAAAAGGGCACTGGGAGTACATCTCAGTGATACAGCATGTGCCTAGCATGTATGAGGCTCTGGTTTCAACTCTCCAGTACTGGAAAAAAAGTAAAAAGGAAGAAAATAATGAAAATCAAACACTACTTGTTTTTAGTGATTTTTTTTTTAATTGTACTGAGGCTGAACCTAGGTCCTTGAGCCTACTTTGAGAGTGCTCTACCACTTCAGACAGGGTCTCACTAAATTACTGCCTCTGGCCTTCAACTTGTGATCCTCCTGCCTCAGCCTTGCAAACTGCTGGGATTACAGGCATGTGTCACCAGGCCCAGTCCAATAATTCTATACTAGAATATGAACAGAACATAGACTGTGCTGTAAGATAAGCGAGAACAGCTTCAAGCAGACAGCTGAGAGAAAAACATTTAGGCCTGATCAAATTCAACATAAAGGCATACCTTTAAAACTAATATTTGAGAGATTTGAAATAGGATTACAATATAAAAACTAGGGTCTTTCTTTTATTTTTAATTTTTTTTTTTTTTTTTGCAGTAATAGGAGGCTGAAGCCAGGACCTTGTACTTGCTAGGCAAATGGCTCTACTCCTGAGCTGCACCCTAGCCCCTTTAATTTTTACTTTGAGACTGGATCTCACTAAATTGCACAGACAGCCTCTGGCTTCAAACTCGTGATTCTTCTGCCTCAGCTTCCCAAGTAACTGGAGTGTGCCACCATGCCCAGCCTAGCCAGGATCTTTTAATAATCCCATGAAGGTAAGATCCCAGGACACTCGATCAAGCTATGCCTACAATATCATCAAGCAAATAATAAATTTTCTACTATAAGAACATGGAGACAGACAAATAAGCATACAAGTGTTAGGAAGTGAGTTTACGTTTTATTTTATTCACAATAAAATACTTGTACCTTTTCCTCTAGGAAGGGCTCCTCAGGTGTTTAGATAAAACAATAGCTAATTAACTAAATTACCATTATAGCCATCGAGGGCCTGAGAAACCACATCCTTTGCGACTGTCTCATAAACCAAGTCCTGGGAGGCATCGTGGAGAACTCCGTCCAGCTTGAATGACCAGTCTGTCTGCTGGTTATTGACAACTCCTCTCCGAGTATCTTTTTTTAAGTGAATATCAATGCTCTAGGGAAAAAAGAGAAAGAATCCAGGTATGGTTGCATATGCCTGTAATCTAGCACTGGGGAGGCTGAGGCCAGAGGATCAACAGTTTGAGACCAGCCTGGGCTACAGAGCAAGACCCATCTTAAAAAAAAAAAAAAAAAAGAAGAAGAAAAGAAAAGAAAAAGAAAAAAGAGAGAAGCAAGGAAGAGTCCTGTGGTCCATACACATAATCCCAGTGACTCAGGAGGCTGAGGCAGGAAGATTGTGAATTTGAGGCCAGAGGCAGCCTGCATAACTTAGTGAGACACTGTCTCAAAATAAAAAGTAAAAAAGAGGCTGAAGGTGCAGCTCAGTGGTAGAGTGCCCCAGGTTCGATTCCCAAGTACCACACACACACACACACACACACACACACACACACACACACACAAAACCACTGATAACTCTGACTAGCTAAGGCCTGACCTGGAGAAAACAGGAAGTGAACTTCACGATGAACAGGGACTCCCATGTATGGGCTGATATTCTGGATTAATTCTTTGGGATGAGAGGAGGCTCCTGCAAGGAGGCACATGACCCTATGGTGGGAAGGTAAGACTGGATCACTCATAAGTTTCAGAATCTCTCACCCTAGTTTACTGGGTGCTATCTTGGCTCCTCCATCTATGACATGGGGTCAAATAAATTTATCATGTTCATATTAAAAAAGATTTAGCTACATCTTGTAAGAACAGAGAGGCCTTGAATTAGGCCAGATGGAGCAATGATTTTGGTGACAGAAGCCTGGGCTTAAACTCCATCTCTGGTTACTGGTGGTGAGGCCTCTCCTAGCTCTGCACTATGTTGAATACCTACTTCAACATATGCCCTATGAACCAATGTGAGTAATGAGGAAATAGCCATAGAAAAGGCTCTGGACTCTGACACAGTTACTCATTGGTATTAGAGTAAATTGAGGGTGCCCAACCTACTTGGAATCAGCAGATTTTTAGTTGCATGCATCTTCATAGCCAGCCACCGTGGCAGCAGCTGGCTTAGGGACATCCTAGATAAAAATCAGTCAATTCCCAGTAAGATTCCAAGCTTTTTTTTTTTTTTTTTTTTTTTGAGATATGGTCTCCAGAAAAGGCCCAGGCTGGCCTTGAACTCACAATCCTCCTATCTCAGCTTCTCAAACAGTGGGATTACAGATGTGTACCACCACACTTAACTTGTTCTATGCTTCTTAATGGAGACTTTGTAAAGTAAATAGACTCTCACTGGAATCTTGTACTGGCTGCTCTAATACAAGAGCCAAGACTTAGCTATACAGAGAAAAACTAAGACTAAGAAAGATAGGTCTGGTTTATTCACATATTAAATGCTCTGTGCTTCTGTGTCCATTGGAACCATGTCCTGCAAGGCACATTTCACAGGGCTGAATCTAAACTCTTTTCTGACTTCCAAGACTTTCATGACTTGAGCAGTTTACCCTTGAACTCTTCCTTTAAAAAATGTTTACCAGGGCATAGTGCCTCATACCTGTAATGCCAGAACTGAGGAGGCAGAGGCTGAAGAGTTCGAGGCCAGGCTAGGCTACATGCATACAGTGACTCCAAAAATGAAGGGCTAGGGAAGTAGCTCGATCAGAGAGCACTTGTCTGGCATAAGCAATGTCTCTAGCACTTAAAAAAAAAAATATTGTCTCACGGCTGATCATAGTGGGCCTGTCAATGTTTGTGGAACAAAAACATCTAACACTCTCAGGCTGTTCTAGCCTGTCAAAGGCTTTAGAAAGGTTCTCAGGACAATGGTAAGGGTACAGAGTTGGACAAATCTTTCCAGTTTTCATGATAAGAGTTTCCTGTACTGTTTTCATATGTTTAACAGTAATCAACTGAAGACATTCATATTATATCCCGGGAGGTTACATGATGGCAGATCTAATCTCAGAATTTTATGAGTGTGTACAAGTATAAGGTAAAGGTAAACTTATTAATAATATAATAACTTAGTAATTAAGTTATTAATTATAATAGGCAATTACACTAATTATTAATTGATTATAATTCATAATATAAAAGGCAATTAAACATGGGAACATTATGAATTTCCCCATCAACAGCACTGTGAGAATGTGTTTTGGACTGATGGACTCAGGAGTCATGTGAACACATCTACCAATTCTGCCTTGGTCCGTCCCTCCCTTCCTTCTTTCCTTCCTTCCTTCCTTTCTTCCTTCCTTCCTTCCTTCTTTCTTCCTTCCTTCCTTCCTTTCTTTCTTTCTGAGACAAAGTCTCGATGAGTAGCCCAGGCTGGCCTGGACTTGCTATGTAGACCAGGCTGGCCCTGACCTTGCATTGATCCTCCTGCCTCAGCCTCCCCACCTGCTGGGATTACAAGTGTGTGCCACCATGCATGGCTGTCTTGGTCCTTAAGTGGATGTTCGGAAACAGGGTCACATTTATCAGAGAAAGAAAGGCCCAGGTAGGTGAAGGCAAACACATTGAACTTACTTTGTTGTCATCTCCATATTCAATCATTTCATGAGCAAAGTCATCAGTGGGTTTGACACGAACAAATGCATGAACCTTTTTCCTAGTACCCATTCTAGCTAAAGAGAAGAAAACAATGAAATGTTCAGTAGTCATCATCAAGTAACTAGAAGGGAAGGGTCATTCATCACGATCAGAAAAGGGTGACATGCACTCCATTCTTCCCTCAGGGGCCCAGACTGCTGGCCCCCTGAGCAGTCTGTCTTTTTACCCATCAGCATCTCAACCCTCTCCCCACAGGACTCTGCCCAGGAAGTACACACTTCCTCCTTCGCAGGCTGCTTCATCATTTTCTACCACTGACCCTAAAGAGACTGAAATGCAAAGCAAAAAAAAAAAAAAAAAAAAAGAAAGAAAGAAAGAAAGAAAGAAAATGCTCCCTTTAGTGGCCTAATCTTGGCTGTTTTTTCTACAAATATTCTGCATCTAAGAAGAGGCCACTTATGCTTTGCTTCATTCATTACATTTTCTTCTAACATACTTACTGTGAAATATATTAAAACTAGTTTTCCTTTATTATCATGCTTTGCTTTAGATGCAGCATGCCCTCCTCTACCTCCATCAGACTAACTGGATCACAAGTAAATGCCCTACAAGTATACTTAGTCTAGTCTATAATCAAATAGTCTTTCTTTTTTCACTCCATTGAGAGACAAATCACAATACAGTCCCCTACCTTCTTTTCCTCTCCTAAAATCTAACTATATTCTATCAATTTCTTTCAAGTAGCCAAAGATATTTGTCTTCACTCACTCATACTATCACAAATAATTATCATATATATATATGTAAAAAAATGCTAAACATTTGAGATGGCTTTATGGAATAGGAAGGAAGCTTATAGATAGAAGTGATAAGGAGGTGTTGTCAGGTGCCGTTGAACCGGTATCCAACTCATAGGGAAACACTATTATTAGTGTTTCTGTGCTATTCATGGGTTTTCAATGGCAGATTGGTTTTTGGGAGTGGGCTGCCAGGTCCTTCACCCGATAAGGAGGTAGATTTAGGTAAATGATTTTTCTGTTATGAATAGTTGTTCCATATGGAAAAGACCTTGGGGCCACAAACACCACAAACAGTCTAGTCAAAATGTTAACTAGCTAGAAAAGCTAGTTAACTAGATGCTAGAAAAGTGGGCTACCACACTGAATGGAAGGTTAATTGATCCCTAAGACCCTACCCAACTAAAATATTTTACAAAAATTTTAAATATTGAATTGCACAGTCCTCTAAATGATAATCTCATATTTTATTAGAAAGCTCTATTTTATTAGAGATTGGTATCATTGGTCAAATCCTATTTGGCCCTCTACTGGGAATGGCTGTATAAAAATGATGTTGTTGTTAGATGCCGTCAACTCAGGTCTGACTCATGCGACCCTATGTACAACAGAGTGAAAGGCCACACTCAGCATTATGTCAGTGCTTCTATGCTATTCATAGGGTTTTCCATGGCTGATTGTCTCAGGAGTGTGCTGCCAAGTCCTTCTCCCATTTTTGTGGTTCTTGGGATTGAACCAAGGGCCTCAGAGCATGCACAGCAAGTATTCTACCAATTTTGGCTCTAACATTGACATACAGTGGAGAAGCAAAGATGTAATTAAATACAGGTGATGAACTAATTTTTATTGCTTTAAGGAGGACTTAAAATTTTATCAGCTTTTCAGATGCCGTTATACACAATGATGGCAAATGACTAAATATTGAGAGAAAATGCCAGGAGCTCTAAGGAAACCTAAGTAAAAATCCACCTGGAATAATCATTCATTTTTGTTAAATCAGGCTAAGTTATACAAAAATAAATAAATAAATAAGCCAGACGCAGTGGCGCACACCTGTAATTTCAGTAATTTGGGAGGCAGAGGCAGGAGGATCACAGGTTCAAGGCCAGAGGCAGCCTGAATAACTTAGCAAGACTTTGCCTTAAGATAAAAAAATAAAAAAGTGGCTGCGATTGCAGGTCAGAGTCAGAGCACTTGTGAAGGGAGAAATTGGGAGGAAATTGGCAAAAACCCCAAAACTGGGAAAATGGCTTTTGAAGATCTGGTTTGTAAATTAGAAATCTAGGGAAAGTAAGAGTAACTTGATTGGACACTTGTACAAAACCCTTCATAAATCCCCTGAATCTGATTGGACAATTGGACTCAAAGCTGATTGGCCCAGGCCATTCGGGGTGAGCTATATGAGGAGCTGCACTGCAGCAGCTCTCTCTCTCTCCATCGGACCACTGACAAAGCAAGAACTCTCTCTGCTGCCGAGCACCGAGGAGACAACAACTCTCTCTCTATTGCGGACCACTGACAAGAACTCTCTCTACGTCTGACCACCGAGGAAGCAAGAACTTTCTCTCACTTGGACCACTGAAGAAGATAGAACTCTCTCTCTCTCCTTGTGACCACCGAGACCAGGACAACTAGCCAGGACTCTCGAGGAATGACAGACTACAAGCAAGCTGAGTAAAGTCTCTTGGACCCAGTGCCAAGAGGCCGAAGCTGAGGAAGTCTCCAGTCCCAGCGCCAGAGGCAGAAGAGCCATGGCTGCCCCCTGAGGCAGCATAGAGCTACAGCACGTAGGCTGCTAGCACTTGTAAGCTGTACACTTTGTATAGCCCTTCTAAGGGTGGAGGAAATAAAAAGCTGTGTTTGTCCCCTGCAAGGCAAAAACACCTGAGGCTTTTTCCTTTCTTCCTTCTCTGAGTCCTTGCCCCTCACCTGAGGGTCCTGAGTAAGTTGTGTTTAGTGTGTGTGTGTGTGTGTGTGTGGCAGCAATTCCCGTCTGAACATCTGGGCCAGACTGGGAGGTGCAGGCCCCACACACTTGCAAATTATGTGCAAAGCCCTGGGTTCAGCCCCCCAGTACCACACACACACACACACACACACACACACACACACAGTCTATGAAAATATACTAGTGACTTCATTTTTCAAAACTATCGAGAAAATTCACATAGTAGACTTTTAAGTTGTTCTAAGATGGGACATACCTAGTTTCACATATAAATTTTCCTAGGATCAATCTTTGGGAGAAGGACTTGGCAACCCACTTCCCTCCTAAAAAAAATCAGCCATTGAAAGCCATACGAATAGCAGAGAAGCACTAATAGTAGTATTTTGTCTGTTGTACACAGAGTCACTATGAGTCGGACACCAACTCAACAGCACCTAACAACAACAACAAGATCAATCTAATATTTTTCCTTTTTCCCTTTTTGTAATTTGACAATATCATCACATAGTTTATGGTCATATGGACTGGATTCTCCAATTTCAATAATTTCACTTCTATAGATCCATGAATATAAGAAAAGAATGCTAAAAACCCATTTGTAACTAATATGCCACAGTGTACAAAATAGAATTTTCACAGAGAAAAAGCCCAAAAGGCAGGATGTGTGCTGCCTAGTACATATCTCTTTTGATCTCTCCCTTAGGATTGTGCCAGTTCAATAAGGAATGAGGTATCTGCCCCTAAAGTAACCTGTATTTTCTCGGAGGAGGATAGAGTTGAGGCTAAAGAAAACTGGGAAAACCTTTGAAAAAGACAATCAGGGGCTGAGGGTGTAGACCAATGATACAGCACTTGCCTAGGTTGTGGGTTCAAGCCCCAGCACACTACCACAAAGACAATCGGGAAAGGAATTGGCTGAATTTATGTAAAGTTAGGGAAACAGGAGGCATTATCAGCTGGCTCAATTTCAATCTTCAATTTGGAAACTATCAACATAGTTATTTAGGAAGAAATAGCTTGCTTGCACTTGCAAAGCACTGTAGCAAATTGATATGATGTTTAATTTCTTTTTCTTTTTTTTATTGGTAGTGAGTGGTGAAATCCAGGGCCTTGCACATTCTTTGTAAGTGCTCTGCCACTAAGCGGCCCCCCTAGCCCCTTTTTTATTTTTTAAAATTGAGATAGGGTCTCACTTAGTTACATAAACTGCCTCTGACCTTGAACTCGTGATCCTTCTGCCTCTGCCTCCCAAGTCATTGGGATTACAGGTGTGTGCCAGAACGCCCAGCTGATGTTTAATATTTTTTAAAAAACTAATTCTAAGACCTTTATTGAAAAAACTCTCATGTATAACAGAGATTTCTTCTTTTAATTGTAATTATTTTTTAAAAAACACACTGAGTAAATAATAGTACCATTTTACAGATAATTTCTGAGAGAAGCTCAATGGTCATCTAATGAAAATTATTCTAGGTTTTAAAAGTATTAATGTCCTTTCACATTTCCAGACACAACTCGTTGTGATCACTTGATTTCCTCTTATAATTATATTAACTATCATCAAGTATTACATATCCCTAAATAGAAACAGGTGCTGCTCTTTCAGCTTACAGTTTCAATGATGTGGACAAAATAAAATCCTAACCCATTTAAATACAAGTCCTTCAGCTGTCAAATCAAGCAGGCAAACATGGTACTCACATACTTGCCTACTATAGTGTATGTGTCCCTCACGTGTCTGTCAAGCTTGATGTGTTGTGAGGACATGAGTGTTTCTATGATGCTGAAAGCTATGCCACCAGTGACTCAGATATCAGCTTGGCCACCCATGGTGGACAGGTTTCAGCTGCGCTTCTAGACTAAGACAGTCTATGAAAAAGGACCTGGCAGCCCACTTCCAAAACAATTAGCCATTGAAAACTCTATGAGTAGCAGAGAAGCACTGACAAATACAGTACCAGAAAATGAGCACTCCCAGGCCAGAAGGCATTCAAGAAATGACGGGGGGAGCCAGGCACGGTGGCACACACCTGTAATCCCAGCAGCTTGGGAGGTGGAGGCAGGAGGATCGCAAGTTCGAAACCAGAGGCAGTCTGTGTAATTTAGCGAGACCCTGTCTCAAAAAGTAAAAAAATGGCCTGGGGGTGCAGCTCAGTGCAGAACATGCAAGCGCGAGGCCCTGGGTTCAACCCCCAGTACCACAAAAAAATAAATAAATAAATAAAAGAAAAGAAAAGAAAGAACGGGGGAATAGTTGCCTCTTCAAAGTAGTAGTTGTTGTTGTTAGGTGCCGTCGAGTCGGTATCCGACTCATAGCGACCTTCATAGGGTTTTCAATGGCTGAGTGCTTCGGGATTGCCTTGGGAGTGGATTACCAGGCCCTTCTCCCATTTTTGCGGTGTTGGGAATTGAACTCTGGACCTCAGAGACTGCAGCGCAGCGCTCTACCCACTGAACTAAATCCCAACCCCTTCAAAGTAGAGTCAAACCTTAATTATGGGAATGGAGTAAAGACTTTTGCTGATGTGGCATGACTCAAAATGAGAAGAAATATAGTGGCTGCAACAACAGGCTCAAACATACAAAGATCATGTGCATGACAGTGTTGGGTAGTGTTTTGTTCTATTGTACATAGGGTCACTGTGAGTTGGATTCAACCAATGGCACCTAACAACTGTGTGTGTATGCTTTATACATCTCTCACGTCACTATTTCATGGAGGTCTTCCTAGCCACAATGGGGTCATTCAGACACTGATTTTGGGGAAATGATTCTGGAAGATATTGGAGTGAGCAAAGATACTGTTTTATCCAATTTAAGTAAGTCCTAAAATTTTGGTCTGTAAAATTGAGCTCTAGAAACAAAAAGGCACATATAGTTCTAACACAAGTCCCAAATTGAGAAAACTGAAGGGAATATCTCATTTCCAATTTTACTTTAGTTTATGGTATTGGTAAGGTGGAAGTAGAGTAAGTTGGTAGGTGGATTTTTGTTGTTGTTTTGGTTTTGTTTTCTTGAGACAGGGTCTCACTATGTAATTCAGGCTGACTTTGAATATGCGATCCTTCTGTCTCAGCCTCCCAGTGGCTGGGGTTGCAGGGATACACCACCATATTCGACTGTGTATTCTGGCTGAAACAGTTATACTCAATGTCTACAGATCTGGGAATCCCTCCCCACTCTAGCCCTAAGGGCCTATCCTCCTGCCCAGGGAAGTTCAGATGCCATCAGAAAAGGACCATAAAGAAGCAGAGGAGTTCCAGGAGCAAGAGCACAGGCCTCCCTCCCTGAAGCCTGTCCACAAGGGCAGCAGAGTCCAGCTCAGAGTATCCTCCAAACCCACCCGTTCTCTGCCCTGAAACTGCCAACATGCACATGCACATGCAGTCACCCATCTGTGTTTCCCAAGGTCTTCCTCATGCTCATGGCTCCAAGCACACTAGGAGCCACACCCAACCTGCAATAAGGCTTTCCCATGACCTACTCTCTTCCTGTGAGCCTGCTACTCAGCCACCCCTCCATACCCAGATATTTGTGGACCCCATGCCATTTTGCACTTACTGAAATACTGCTTGTTACCGTTTTTATGCTGCTTCATTTGTGTGGGTTTCAGTTCCCAAATTAAATTACAAGCTGCCTGAGAACAAAGACTGTGCCTTTTCTCTCTTTTGAATCCCCCCACAATATCCAGAACAGTGCCCAGCACACAGCAGGTACTCAAGAAATGGTGGTTGGTGGTGATGGTCATGGCTGGAAGTCAGAGGGAGTCCAAAACTTCTTCTTATGCGGGTCCATCTTCAGTTACTACTGAGAAAGTCCCAAGGGATGTACGTTACTTCCATCTTACACTACCTCCAGCCCCTGAGCCTACCTTCTTGGAGGACACTTGGTTTCCAGGGACAAGAAGCCATGTTCAGCTCCTCATCACACTCTCCCTTTTAGTACAGTCCCTCTACCTCAGGACCTTATGGGGAACAACCGTCTCAGTTGGACATCATCCTTAGTACTTGCGGTGAATAAAGTGAGTCTGAGTGGCCACTAGCTCTCCGTGCTAAGACTTGGAGTTTCCTCATTTGTTTTACAGATGTGAATGAACAGAACAGCCATTAGCACCCCTGAAGGCTGGTGGAATGGTAGGCACCAGATGGGTCCCTATCTGACAGTGCTCTTGCCTAGACCAAGTGCAGAGACAGCAGCAGGATATGAATCCAAAACACAGGGTCCAACTGCACCAGTCCCTGGGCTGAATACAAGACTGGTAACCAGGCAAAACTAGCCTTTTTCTTTTTTCTCACCCAAAGTGCGGGAGCCCTGCGAGGAGCGAAGGTGGCAGTGAGTCTTGGGATCATTCCTGTCCCTCTCTGGAGAGGTTTCCTCATCTGTTAAGCGAAGGGCTCGGACTGTTGATCCTGAAGCGCCCTCCAGTTCGAAAACTGACGAGTGCTTAAGAGTCCAGACGATCTCGGGCACCCCACCTCACGTCCTCTATGTCTAGGGAGAGAGACGTAGGACCAGGGAACAGAAGCTCCAAAGACCCCCCCACACACAAGTCACGGCAGGCTGAAAGAAGCCCAGTGACGCCACGCCCTCTTTTGCCTGGGTTTCACAACTGAGCCAGCCAAGCAAAGAACTGCCCGACAGCCCGGGGCTCAGACCTTAGCTACTTACTGCCAGAGGCCGGGACGCACTCGCCCACTGGTGTCTCCCTTCTCCCTAACCGCACCGGTGCGCGCCCCCTGTTCACCTCACAAGGCCGTGCAGCTCCGTGAGGGCGTCTGATACACCCGCAGCGACCCAAGCCTGGCACGCGACCAGGACGCTCCAGGTACCGGTGCCCGGCTGTGTAAACAGTCGCCACGGCAACGGGCCGCTTCCGGGGCTTCCGGAAGTATCATGGAGTAGTGGCGGAAATGAAGTCCGCAGTCTTCAGTCGAGGAAACGAGTAAGGTCAGGGCCGAATTGAGAAGGCAGGAGATGGCGCGGATTTATCTAGAAAGACTACAGCAGACATATGCACACAGCGGGGGTCGAAGGTGTCGGGAAACGAAAGCTGTGTGTGAACCAGGAAGCGGGGCGGCGGCGCTTCCGGCGCAGAGGAGTTTGCGACTCGGGCGGGCACACAGCTTGTTGGATTCCGGCTTCGCGCTCTGAGTTTCAGTCGGCATGCGCCGTCGCCGCGCCCTGTTTGGGGTTGAGCCGGCCGGCCAGGCCTGCGCAGTTGCGGCGCCCTGGAAAGATGGTGGAGGACAGCGCCGAGGAGCTGGAGGACTTAGTGCATTTCTCAGTGTCGGAGTTGCCTAGTCGCGGCTACGGCGTCATGGAGGAGATCCGGCGGCAGGGCAAGCTGTGCGACGTGACGCTCAAGGTGCCACAGGCTGGGCTGCGGCTGGTTGAGGTTTTAGAAAGGGGCCAGTTGGGAAGGAAATAGGGGCGGGGGACAGGGAGAGAGATCGAACTGGCTGAAGGGTGGAGACAGAGGTTGGAGGGGAACCGAGTAGTGGGGAGAGAGGTGCCGAGTGGTAAAAGGAGATTGAGGCCAGCTTGGGAGAGGAAGAGGGTCCGCCTTTCATTTCAGCCATTAGGAAGAAAGATTGAAAGGTGCGCTGCGGAGGCCCTCGGAGTGGGAGACATTAGGGTGTCCGCCTCCTTTTTCTGCTGGACAGATAAGAGAAAATGTACTTACAGCCCTCTACGGAGGAGGGGGCTGTGGCTAGCTCCACATTCCGAAGGGCACCACTGAAACATATTGGTTTGTCATATAGATGTTTCTTTATGCCCCTCAAAGTTGCCTGTGCTGTTGGGCAGGCGAAGCCTTCTTAAGAGTCATTGTCTGACCTTGATCGTTAGATTACTACCTTGTCTCTTAAGCGCTTTGAAAATTGGATCTGGAAATCTTCTGAGGTGAGCAGGTACCCTGCCCCACACTGGAAGGTACCCCTCCAACACACACGCAGACCCCGCCGCCGCCACCACCACCAGAAGGTCTCAGAGGCTGAGCTGATGGACTGCGGGGAGAGGGATATTTTCACCACCTGTTCCCTACCAGCATTTTGGTCGCAAGAGCCAGTCCCCCTCCCGCGCTTTGAGTCTGTCTCTGCGGAAAGGCATGCTGTGGGGCCCTTCGGCTAACTTGCTGAATCAGGTGGAACCCTTCAGGTGGGGAAATGGTGCTGCCAATGGTGTTTCCTGTTAGGCTTTGGTTGGAAAGCTCTCCAGCTTCTGTGGGTGATTCCGCTGTTTAAAACAACACCAAGAGAACTATGCAGAGGTCTTTTTGCTTTTATTTTCTACATGGTTAAGGAAACTTTGCCTCTGTATGTTTGAGTCAGACTCCTGGAAAGAGTAGGATAGTTAGGAGTTTGGCTTTGGAAACAGAACGATTTGGATTAAAATCCTAGTTGTAACCTTGGGCAAGTGACTTAATTTCTCTAAGGCTCAATTTCCCATATGTAAAACTAAGGATGATTCCTAATTTGTGCTAAATGAGGATTAAGTGAGAAAAATGTGTGATATTCTTTGCATTTTACTTGGTATAACTTTTTTTCGTCCTTTCACGGTACTAGGGTGCTGAACCTAGGGTCTTGTGCGTACTTTCAAAGTGCTGTACCACTGAACTGCACCCCTAACTCTACCTTTAAAATTTTTTTTTTATCTTGAGACAGTGTCTCATTAAGTTATACAGGCTGCTTCTGGGCTTCGAATTTGCAAGCCTCCTGCCTCTGCCTCCTGAGTTGCTGGGAAATACAGGTGTGCACCACTGTGCCTAGACTTAGAGCTGGCATAACTTTTTCATCACTCTAAACCCGCTCCTGAAGGAGATAGCTTTCCAGAAGAGGAGCAAAGTGGTCTAAGAAAAGAAGGATCTTTTTTTTTTTTTTTTTTTTTTTTTTGGGCATTTGGTTCTAGGGGATTGAGTCCAGGGTGTCCTGCATACTTTTGTAAGCACTCTACCACTGAACTGCACCCCTAGTCCCTTTTTCTATTTTTTATCTTGAGACAGGGTCTCACTAAATTACACAGGCTGCCTCTGGTGGTGAATCTGCAATTCTTCTGGCTCTGCCTCCTGAGTCACTGGAATTACAGGAGTACACCACCATGCCTGGCCTGAGAAGGATCTTCTCAAGTGGAAGAGGGAAACCAAGAAGTTTAAGAAAAATAAGCTAAACTAAGAGGCAGAGGAAGTAAATATAAATGAGAGGTTTTTGTTCACAGTGATTACATGTAAAAGATGTTGAGGCCATTAGAGATTTGTAAGCAGAATGACCTAATTGTGGCAGTAACATTTGGTGTGAGTTGAGATGGGTGAAAAGCAGTAATAAGGGAGAATTTTTGGATTAAGATTTAGCCTATAAAAAAGGAGGAGAAGGAGAAAAAGAAGAATAGCGTAGTTAGGCTGTAAGGGTAAGTCAGGGAAAGCTTGTGAGATAAGCGAAATGGGATGGTCATAAAGACTTCTGCATAAAATAATGCTTCTTGCCTCTGCATTTAATACAAATACATAATATAGCAAACCTATAGCAGAAAATGATTGTGTGATTTTTCCATTTAAATGCTTTTTGTTCATTCAAAGGGACAAGTAAATCATTCAATCATAATTCCAACTCAGAGTGTCAGTCTGATTAGGAAGCTCTTTCATTACCTTATACTATCATCTCTAGACTGGGATTTAGCTCAGCTGGTAGGGCACCGCTCTGCAGTCCCTGAAGTCCTGAGTTCGATTCTCAGCACTGCAAAAATGGGAGAAGAATATGGCAGTCCATGCCCCAGACAATCCGGAAATAATCAGCCACTGAGCACCCTATGAGGGTCACTATGAGTCAGACATGACTTGATGGCACCTAACAACAACACAGTCACCTCTGATTCCGCTCCCCCCTTTTTTTGGCAGTGCCAGAGATGGAATCTAGGGCCTCATATACACTGGGCAAGTACTGTACTACTGAACCACACCTCCAGACCAGGAGAGCGTCAGTCTGAATTACTTTATTAGTTTCAAGGATCAAGAATATAGGGACCAATATAAGGGCATAGGCTAGAGCTAGACAGGACTGTAGAAAGCTTTTCATATACCTGGGTGCAGTGGCTCACGCCTGTAATCCCAGTGGCTTGGGAGGCAGAGGCGGGAGGATCGCAAGTTTGAGACCAAAGGCAGTCTGTGTAACTTAGCGAGACCCTGTCTCAAAAAAAAGTAAAGAGAATGGGCTGGGGGCTCAGCTCAGTGGTCCAGCACTTGGAAAGCATGCAGGCGAGCGGCCCTGGGTTCAACCCCCAGCACCACACACACAAAGAAAGCTTCTCATACATTGGTTCTCTATTGTATAAAGCCTGTGGAATAGCTCATTAATGGTGTGGGCCCAAGAAAAAACAAACAAACTAGGTCTGCTACATTTCACTATCCTCCGCAGGAGCTGCTCTGTGAAATCTGCTTTGGTCTCTCTCTTTAGTGATTGAGTTTTTCCTCAAATCTCTGGTGATTCCGGACTGTTTTCAAATAAACAGACACTGAGAAATTGGTTAGAAGCTTTGTGGTTTGTGATTGTTTATTGACTAGCAGGCTTCCCTGTCTGGCAGTAGTTCTCAAACTTCAACAGGCATTAGAATCACCTCGTGGCCATATTGATTGGAGCTCACCTTAGAATTTCCAATTCATAGGTTTGACATGGGCCTAAATCTTTTTTTTTTTTTCTTTTTTTTTTCTTTTTTGGTAGGGACTCATAGCCCAAGCTGGCCTAGAACTCACTACATAGCCCAGGTCAGCCTCAAACTGGTGATCCTTCTGCGTCGGCCTTCCAAGTGCTCGGCCTTCCAAGTGCTAGGATTACAGGTGTGCACCACCAATGCCCAGATCCAAAATATACATTATCTGTGAAGTTCTCCATTGATGCTATTCCTTATCAAGGACCACATTTTGAGAACAATGGGTGAAGGATGATAGACCTGTCCTTTTCATTGGGATATATTTGGCATCCATAATCTGAAGTCTGTTTTCATTCTGATAGCCTTATGGTGAGAGAGCTGGGACTCTGCCTTCTGTATGCAGACTTCTGCTTAACCCTTCTGACAGATACCACTTCCTTGCTTTCAGTGGTGCCATAATTTCTCAAGTCTGGAGTCACTAGTTCATCCTGTTCCCAGTGTAAACTTCCAGTCTTCTGCAAGGGCAGTGACAGAGCAGTTGCTTGCCTAGTGTATGAGACCAGTACTGCCTGTTTTTGACCCTTCCTCATGACACACCTACAGAGGAAATGAGTGCCTCCAATGGTTGAATTTTGTAGATAGTTCTACAGTGACTTGACTTTTGCATTGCTTAGACTTCTCCATCTAAGTTACTAATATTTCTGCTTTTCATCTTCTAACATCTTTTATCTATTTAATCTGCTGTCTCTGCTGCTTTTTCCATGGGGGCTTTGCTGTTCCTTGATCATCAGTCTGAGAGACAGTGTGGCACAGACTCTGTCTGGATTTGAATCCTGATGCTGCCACTTCTTAGCTGTAAAAACTTGAACAAGTTCCTTAAATGCTAGTGGTTCAGTTTCTTCATCTGTAAGATAGAGGTCATCGCCTAGCTTGGGATGATTCTGTTAGTTAATATACTTTAAACAATCATGTAGTAAATGCTAAGTAGTAGATATTTATGTATGTATGTATGTATTGAAATAAGGTCTCACTGTGTATTCCTTGAACTCACAATGTAGCCTAGGTTTGCCTTGAACTCATGGTCCTCTTGCCTCTACCTTCTGAGTGCTACTATTAGAGACAAGCATCACCATGCCCAGGACAGTAAATGGTTATCACTAATAATCTTTTTTAAGAAGTAAAGTCTCAATATGTTGCTCAAGAACTCACTATGTAGACCAAACTGGCCAGGAACTTGTATCGATCCTCCTGTGTCAGCCCCCTGAGTGCTGGGATTACAGGTATATGCCACTTTGTCTGGCTAATTTAGTGAAGTTTTTAGAGACAGTATAAATAAACACGTATTCAATCTGGAATTTTGAATTTGTTTTGGGGCCTGATGAATTTTAGATGATTTTATCTGAACACAATGTTCATTGCCTTAAAAGAATTTGCAGGCCATGGCTTTACTTCAGTAGCTTGCATTTTTACAGATGAAGAACCAAGGCCAGAAGGGGAAGGGACTTGTTCAAGGTCACAGATTGAATTAGGCAGAGTGGGATTAAGCTCCTAGTGTTTATATTGAGGGTCAGGTGTTCTTTCATACTCTTGTCTTACCTCTTCTGTTACTGACAGTGACTGAACCGATTTTAAACTGATTTTGGCCTCTACGATGTGGGTTTGAATGAATCTACCTCAACTCACCTGTATTCCTCCTTAACAACATGTTCTCTTTTCTGTCTTCTCAAGATTTAAGGAGTGTGTGAAAGTGAGCATTCACAGGAGTGCCACATTCTCAGAAGTCATTGCCAACACTTGAAGTTAGACTTAATTTTCTTTTTGGAAATATTTGAAATTAAAATTCCTTGGGAGCCAGTTGGATAGTTAAGTAGATGCATGATAGAAAAGAATAATATATTGTGTTAAGTCACATTCCATATCTATGGTAACTTGAACTTATCAGAAAAAAAAATGGTCCTTCTCCTTAGCAAGTCCTTTTATCTTAAAGGGTAGGCCCTGAGTGCAATCCCTGGCACCGCAAAAACAGGAGAAGGCTGTTGCAATCCGCTCCCAAGGCAATCCTGAAACAATAAGCCATTGAAACAACACCTAACAACAACAAAGTAGGATAGTAGTGCAAGACTTCTTGGCAACCTATGACATACCACTCTGTCTAGATTAAAAGGTTTGTGTATCCGTGGAGGCTCTCATCCTCTCTTCCTATTTCATCTCTTTTCTTCCAGGCTAACAGAAGCCCAGGGTTCAAGCAGTGTCTATCTGGTTCATCTGGGTCCAGCCAGTTGGACAGACTCCCCAGATTCAGTGAATGTTCTTTTTACTCATGAGATCTCCAGCCACCATGTTGGTTTATTTCTGTTTTCCCTTCAACTCACATGTGTGTACACATTTCTTTATTTTCCAGCCACTGACAAATGGTTCCTGAAAGATCTGCCATCAGTTTTCTCAGCATTTCCCCAAGGCCCCTGTTGCAGTTTTGAACCAGGATCTGAGAATTCAGCCTCCCACAGGAAATGTCTTTTCCATGGATGAAAGGCACAGTATTAGTATAGTTCTTTTTGATCCCCTATATCTAGATGCAAAATTTTCACTGAAACTGGCTTTAAGAGCTGCACATTTGAGTCTGAAACCTTGTCCAATTTGTTGTCACTGCTGGCTTTGTGATGAAAGAGTAGGTGGAGAAGGATATTATGAAATGAATTAAGAACTTGTTGGTGCATGCCATTTTTGTTATGTGCAATGTAGTGAGTTATGCAGGGATAATTACAGAGCTAGAATCACTATATTAAAAGGAGCCTGTAGAGGTTCTCTGTCAAAGCCACTCGTTTTATAGATTAAAAAAAACAAAAACAAAAACAAAAACACTTGAGGCTTAGGGATTTGTCCAAGGCACAAAGCTGTATTAGCTGAGATCCATCATTAATTAATATAGTTTTCATATAGTGGAAGCAATGCTTTTATGTCCTCTGTCAGATTACCTGCCCTGCTGATGGGATGAAGCAGAGCAGGGCACAAACCATGTTTAGTGTTGTTTGAGCATGGAAGGCAGCCATGTGTATGTCCAGGTGCCACACCACTGTTCTGTTTCAGCAGAGAAGAAAATGCAGTCTTTATCTGCTGGTCTTCTAGGCATGAATTCTTGACTCCTTTTGATTTTGAAATGGCATTGTATTGGAAAAACCTGTGTTTTTGAGTACTCAAGTGTCCATTCATGGGGTTTTCTCCTGTGTTTTTTCAGATAGTTGTGTTCATTCTCAGCCTTGTGTCTTTGTGAGGAGCAAGTAGAACTGAAAGGAAGCCTATGCCCCTTGAAGAGGCCAGCACTTGTTATATGAATTTCATATTCACCCAAAATTCATTTTTGATGTCTTGTTCCAATTATATTGTGGGTAATGCCATTAAGTTTGGACACTGATTAGGTGGATGGGAAAGCTTGATTCTGTCTCATTTGTTTGTAGAAGGTGCAGTATGGGCAATCTGTTGCCAGCAGAGCAACATTCGTGGGGTTCACCCTGAGGCTTCTGAAGCTTTGTGAGGTGAATGTAAGAAGCCTGCGTTGGGGAATACTTCTTACTGTAAGCAATTCCTTTATTGTTTTGTACATGAGACTTCTTTGCCCCTTCCACATCTCGTTTAGCTTGATGGAAAATGAGACCATTTTGTCTTTCTAAAGATGTGTCCTAGCCCTTTCTAAAGTATAAACATGGCATCTACCTTTCTAATTTCAACTTGTTGAGTATTGGCACTCTCTCATTGCCTCTTCACCATGGAACCAGCCAGCTTTCCTGGGGGTAGCTTAGGAAGACCTTAAGGAGAATACTCAAACAGCTGTGACATTGCCACTTGTGTCCGGTTAGGAGCAAAAGGAATGAACCAAGGTGTAGGTGAACTAGAAGGTGACAAACAGTAAAGATTTTAGGATTTGTGGGTAATACAACTTCAGTTGCAACTACTCAATTTTGACATGCAAAGGCAGCTATCCACAGTAAATGACTGAATTGGCATGACTGGGTTCTAATAAAACTATTTATGAAAACAAGTGTGAGCCAAACCTAGTTGGCTGTAGACCTCTATTATATTTTTATATGACCTTTGTAAAGTTTAAGGCTTTTGGAGTAAGTTACAGTTACAGTTGCTTTATTGCCCCACATAGTTTCTAGGACTTGGAAGCATCTTGTGTTAAAGAGTGTAGGTGAGGGACAGGGTCTCAGTAGCAGAGTGCTTGCCTAGCATGCTCGAGGCTCAGGTTCCCATCCTCAGCAACACAAAACTAAAAGGGTACAGGTGAACTAGAAGTGAAGAATTCTTTATTTCCGGTCTATTGCAGGTTATTATGGGTCTGTACTGGTTGGTGAATGAATAACTCACTTATGAGAAGTTGCTGTAAAATTTTGGGTCTCATCTTTAAAGTCTTATAGCTCTGCTGGAACTTAAAGAAGAATGTTTCCAGCATGTTAACTAAAGGCAACCATGCTCCCTTTCTGTCTCAGTTCAAGCTGAGGATGCTCAGCTGCTTGCAGAGTGGCAGGCCAGAGGAGACCATGATGGCTTCTGTGTTCCAGTAGAACAGACCATCTCTATGCAGGGGCTTGAAGGTAAGGGGCAGAGTTCAGGGCTTTTGGTAGGAAAAGTAGGGGACTGGTAGTTCAAATATGGCCCAATATAATGATACCTCCAGTCAGAGTGTGCTGAATATCTGATGAGAATGCAAAAGTACTTTTTAAAAAATAAGTTCAAGCCAGGCATGGTGGTGCACTCCTATAATCCCAATGATTTGGGAAGTGGAGGCAGGAGGGTCACGAGTTCAAGGCCAGAGACAGCCTGCATAACTTAGTAAAACCCTGACTCAAAATTAAAAAAAAAAATGGGCTAGAGGTACAGCCAGTGGTTAAAGCACTTGCAAAGTATGTGTGAGGGCCTGAGTTCAACCCACACATACTGCAGCAAAAATAAAATAAATAAAAATAAAAAATAAGCTCAAGAACAGATATTTATGCAGTAATGTATACATAGCATTATTTACAATACCCAAGAAGTGGTGGATGAACGGATATATAAAAATAACTGTATACACACATACACAGGGGAATATTATTTAGCTTTAAAAAGGAAAGAAATTGTGATACACACCACAACACAGATGGACATTGAAGACATGTTAAGTGAAGCAACTATCTGCAGAAGCACAAATGTCTGATTACACTTGTAGGAGATACCTAGCTCATAGTCAAATTTACAAAGACAGAAAGTAAAATGGTGGTTGCCACCAGCTGGAAGAAGGAAGAAATGGGAAGTTATTGTTGAATGGATGCAGAGTTTCAGTTTGGAAAGAAGATGATGTTCTAGAGATGGATCATGGTGATGATTATAGAACAGTACGTATGTACTTAATGGCATAGAACAGCTACTCAAAAGTGATAACGCTGCCACGGTGCTCACCTGCAATCCCAGCAACTCAGGAGGGAGGCAGGAGGATCACAAATTCAAGGCCTGTTTAGGCTACAGACCCTGTCTCTAAACAAGCAACAAATTATCAAGAAATAAAGAAGGGGCTGGGGTGCTGCTCAGTGGTGAAATGCTTATCTAGCATGTATGAGGCCCTGGGTTCAACCCTCCAGTACTGGAAAAAAAAAAAAAAAAAAGAAAAAGGTGGTTATAGTGGTAAGATTTATGTTATTTATATTTTACCATAATAAAAAAAGAGGGATAATGAGCTCAAGGAGATTTGTTACAAGATGGGCAAGAGAAATTGCTTATAGCTCTTTGTAACACTAAAACCCACTGATCAGAAACATTTGATACTGTGGAGTAACGTTTTCTACTCTTTATTTTTCGTAGTATGCTACCTCCACTATTAAAAGCCAAACTGTATAACTTATCCCTTATGATTGCACTTCAAATGGTCACTTAAAAGGAGTTGCCTTTAGGAGATAACATATCTGAATGATGTACTCATGCTGTGAGCTTCTTTTTCTTGACTAATATGTAAAATCTAAATGTCATGTTAACTTGGTGGAGCTCTTCTGATCACCAGCAAGTGTGTCTTCCAAGTATAGGTGTAGTGATGTAGTATACAAATTAGAAATACCATCTGAATCTGTACTTCTACACCCCCCACCTTTTTCCTTTCTTTCTTTTTTCTTTTTTGCAGTACTTGGGGGCCGAACCTAGGGCCCCACATGTATTTTCCCAAGTGATCTACCACTAAGCTGCACCCCCTACCCCCTCCCCCTTTTTTTTTTTTATCTTGAGACAGGGTCTCACTACATTACATAGGCTCCCTCTGGCCTCAAACTTGTGATCCTCCTGTCTCCACCTCCTGAGTTGCTAGAGTTACAGGCATGTGCCACCACACCTGGCTACCTCTTATTTTATTCTCAAACAGTGGGCCTTCATTTCCGTTTGTCCTATGGATCCTCATAGGATTAAAATGAATCCTCTTGTCCTTGTAAACCATCTCGTTTCATTTATGTAAGGATGGCAAACCATCCATCTAGTAGTGCACAATTAAAATTCTGGAATTGGCTTTGGCTCCTCTTGCTTTCTTTTTGCAGTGCTGAGGGTTTAAACCCAGCACCTTACACATTGTTAGGCAAGCACTCTGCAACAGAGCTGCATGCACCACCAGTCCCTTTTTTGTTTTGAGACAGGGTCTTGGTGAGTTGTGCAGATTACCTCTGGCTTCAAACTCAAGATCCTCCTGCCTCAGCCTCCCAAATTTCTGGGATTACAGGCATGTGCCACCACAGCTAGCTTCTTACTGTTTTTTTTTTGTTGTTGTTGTTGTTGTTTGTTTGTTTGTTTGTTTTTGCGGTACTGAGGGTTGAACCTAGGGCCTTGAGCCTGCATGCTTTGCAAGTGCTGGACCACTGAGCTGAGCCCCTAGTCTTTTTTTTTTTTTTTTTTTTTTTACTTTTTGAGACAGGGTCTCGCTAAATTGCGCAGACTGCCTCTGGTTTCGAACTTGCGATCCTCCTGCCTCCGCCTCCCGAGCCACTGGGATTATAGGCATGCACCACTGAGCCTGGCTCTTCTTACTGTTTTTTTTTGAGACAGGGTCTTGCTGTGTAGCCCAGGCTGACCTCAAACTTAATCCATCTGCTTCAGCCTCCTGAGGGCTGAGCCTCATCCTTTCTCTTTTATGTGTATTTTATGGCACTTATCATAATAGCAATTACATAGTTATTTATAGTTTTGTAATTCCATGAGAGCAGGGCTGGGACTGAATTATTTATCGAGGTATCTATATAGAAAGTGTTTAGCAAACCACTGACCTGACCTGTCTTTATCTTCTACCTAAATACCTAAATACCTAAATACCTAAATACCTAACCCAGGATTTTTTTAACTTTCCTAGCATGTTAAGAGAATTCTCATATACCCTTTAGGCAGCGATCCTTGTATAGCCAACAGATAGCTTTTTTCAGGCTTAGCTCTGATCTTGTTCTGTTCTGAGTGGTTTCTCATTTCACTTTCATTCAGTAATTCAGTAGATATGTCTGTGCCTTCCATGTGTCAGGCACTGTTCTCCATGCTGTGGGTACACAGCAGAATAGGCCAAGCTTTTGTGAGTGTGGCTTGTGTTCTAGTGGAACAGCAGATAATAAACTGATATAAAACGTCCAGTGGTGCCAGGTGTGGTGATACATGCCTATAATTCCAGCAGTCAGGAGGCTGAGGCAGGAGGATCACAAGTTTGAGCCCAATCTGGGCTACATAGTGAAACCCTATCTCAAAAACAGACAAAAAACGTCCAGTGATGATAAGTGCCATGAAGAAAAGTAAAGCAGAATAAGGGGCCCAAGAGTACTGGGTTTTGGTTTATGTTTGTGTATGTAGGGGGGTGGGTATTATGTGGTTGAGCCAAGGGCCTCAATGCAGGCTTTACAAGCACTCTCCCACTGAGCTGCATCCCCAGCCTATTTTTTACTTTTTATTTTGAGTTAGGGTCTCGCTAACATGCCCAGGCTGCCTCTGGCCTTGAACTTGGAGTCCTCTGACCTCAGCCTCCCAAACAAGTCACTGGGATTACAAGTGCTCTTTTTATATTTAAGCCTCTCTGAATAGAGATCTGAACGAAGGCAGGGAGTGATCCATGAGGCTAGCTGAGGGAAGAGTATTCTAGGTAGAGGGAATAATAAACACAGGGACCTGAGGTGGAACATCCTGATGTTTTGGGGAAACTGCAGGAAGCTGGCATGGGAAGAATAGAGTAACCAAAGAGAAAAGTGAAAGGACAGGAGGTCAGAGAGGTAGTCCCCACAGGGCCAGCATAGTTCTTTGCTTGGGACAGTATGGCTTGGAAATGCTTTGTGAATGGCTAGGGATGTACCACCAAGTGGTAGGGCAATATGCTTAGGATGTGTGAGACCTTGAGTTTATCCCCAACATTCAGATAATCAGTAAACTTTATGAATAAATGAATGGCTGAAGCCAAGCAGTAATTACTCGCTTATTTATCCATGAATTAAGAGCCAGAGTGTAGTGTTAGGGGCATACCTGTATTATAAGATAGGTAGGATGCATGTTCCACAGTTCCTGAGGGGAGCACAGGATTTCACTTGTACTTTTCCTCATTTTTGTTCAGGAGCAGTGATGATAATAGCCATAGCAAGAGAGTCTAGTTCTGGCTGGTTCTTGAAGGAAATCCTATTCTTCTGCACACAGTGAAAGTCAGAGATTAGAGACTTGTTAGGGAAGCAGGAACTGTTCAGCCATTAGTGGTTTTCAAAGGCACCTCTGCCTCATGTTAAGTGAAGCTTGTCTCTTTTTCCGTGTCTGTGAACTAGCCCTTGAAGTCATCAAGATAATGCAATAGGGGGAGTGCAGGAGAAACAGGTGGTGGCTAGTTTTCGAGAGGATTTAGGAAAGGACTGCTGATTTAACTGAATCTCTGATTATTCTAAGCTGCTCATAGAAATCCAGCACTGCCCCTGCTGAGTCAGATGCGAGAGAGAGAAGCTTAAGGCTTTCTGTTGTGGTAGTCAGTCCCGGCTGACTTTGCTAGGACTCCCAGCTGTATTTCTGGTATTTAGGGGTATCTAGACTCAGCTCCGCAGCCATAGCCCTGTGGCATCCGATCCCGTCAGATCTCGGAAGCTAAGCAGGGTCGGGCCTGGTTAGTACCTGGATGGGAGACCGCCTGGGAACATCAGAAGCTGTAGGCTTGGGAGAAGGACCTGGCAACCCCCTCCCAAAAATCAATCTGCCATTGAAAACCCTATGACCAGCAGAGAAGCACTGACAATAGTGTTTCCCCTGTTGTACAGAGGGTCGCTATGAGTCGGATACCGACTCGACGGCACCTAACAACAACAACAACAAGACTCGGCTCCTGTGCTTTCCCCCACTAGTTGCCCATGGTCTCCTGCATCAGCTGGCTGTCTCTTTATGTTCTCTGTCTTCTGTCCCTTTGCTGTAGCATTCCTTCAGCGTAGAGTCTCCACTTACATCTGCTAGGCAGAGTCATGTCTGGGCTTCTGGGCTCCTTTCATGTTTTCTCAAGAGGAGAGAAAATGACTAGACACTCCCTTTTCTGTTCTTCTACAACATTTTCCACTGTGTCTGTTTAAAATTGTCTTGTGGTCACAAGTTTACACACCCCTCTCCCTGCCACCCTAGGTGTTTCTGTTTGGCAGAGGCCCATGTCATCATCTTTCTTTTGCCCTGTTCTATCATAGTCAGAGATTGTGTGCGTGTGAAGTCCTGTTTCTGAAGATAATCTTCTCATATGCCCTCCCTGTGTAGAATTTTTGTTTTTGGGGGGGGGTTTCCTCCTTGGGTTTTTGTGCTGGGTCTCACTATTGTGCCCAGGCTGACCTCAGACTCACGATCCTCCTGCCTGTGCCCCCCAAGTGCTGAGATTACAGGCAGGTCCTACCATGCCTGGCTTTGTCCAGGCATAATTAATCATTCCCCCTTCATTTGTTCCTTAATCTTTTATTCCCCCCCCCCCTTTTTTTTTCCTTTGCAGTACTGGGGGTTGAATCCAGGGCTTCACGCTTGCATGCTTTGCAAGTTCTGGACCATGGAGCTGTGCCCCCAGCCCATTTTTTTTTTTTTTTAACTTTTTGAAACAGGGTCTCGCTAAATTACACAGACTGCCTCTGGTCTCGAACTTGCAATCCTCCTGCCTCTGCTTCCCAAGCTGCTGGGATTACAGACATGCGCCACCTCGCCCAGCTCCTTAGTCTTTCATTTCTCAGAGTGTTTTCCTTGGACCAGTAGCATCAGCACTGCTGGGAATCTTGTTAAAATGCAGAATTTCAGGCCCCACCTCAGCCTTCCTGAAATAGAATCGGGTGATTCTTACATCTGTGCACATAAAGATTTGATGAGTATTGCATTGCCTTACCTCTGCTCCTGCTCCCCTTACCATACTGAACATAATATAAACAGGTTTGATTTTCTTCCCCTCTAGAGGAGAAGGTCCTGAACCATATGAACCATCTATTATTTAGCATAGTTCTTGGCAGGTTTCAAGTGCTCAGAAGTTTTTGCTGAATTACATTAAAAGGCCCCAGCATTGTGTTCGAGGTTCTCCTTCAGTGAACATGCTCTAGAAGTTCATTCACTCAAGCATGGTGCATTGCTATGAATAGGACTCAGCCTCTGTCTTTATAGATTAGTGGGGGAGATAGACACTCATCAATTAATAATGAGACAAGGCAGTGTATGATAAATTCTATAAGAGTACATGTATCACCAGCAGCCTAAGGGAACAGTCATACAGTTCAGAGTATCTGTGACTTTTTATGGGACAGATGGTATTTGATTGGTACCTTGAAGGATCAGTAGGACTTTGATAGAAATACATGATGGGAAGAGGCATTCTAGGCCCAGGGACAGGCTGTTCAAAGGCCCAGTAATGGAAATAAAATGGGTATTTCTGAAGTTACTAAGTGAGACATAGAGGCACAAGGTGGAAGGTAAGATTGGAAAGCTGGGTTAGATGCAGACTGTGAACTTGAATTCTCGTGGTGAGGACACTGGGCTTACCAGAAACATCTTCAAATCACTTGATGTTGGTGCAGTTAGATACTCAGTGATTCCTGAGGACTCAGCCCACCTCTCTCCTTTCCTCTCTCCTCATTCTAAGTTGCTGGATATGGGGGATAGGAAGTGGGGGCAGTGTTTGTAAGAGGTGGGAACAGGCCTGAATGTTTCAGCCAATTCTTTATGTAGGACTATAGCCTCTGGGCTTTTCTTAGTGTCAGCTGGTCAGCCATTTCCTCTCATCCCCTTCCTGAGTTACTACCCAGTGGGGCTCCCTAAAGCAGAGAGACCAAAGCTCCATCAGTAGAGGGTCAGACAGTGTGCTTGAAATGCTACCAAAACTTCGTACTGAACCCAGTGTATTTTATTATGCTTGCTGTCACAAACCCTGGGGGCTTGTGATGACTGATCATTTCTGCTTTTGGTGGAATGGATGAGTGTTCCTCTACTTATATTTTGGGATGGCAGGAAGACCAGCCATCCGCATTTAGGGTGAAAACACACCCTCCCCTGCTTGCCACTTCCTTTTATGTTGGAAATCCACCTGAACAAGGTAGGGAGCTATTATGGCTCATTTATTTCTTCAGGGCCAGAATACGCTGTTAGCCAGGAAGTCACGCCCTCCACAAGTTAGCCCGATGCCTTAACCATCTTTTTCTTGAGGCTTTCACTTCAGCCAATTGAATTTTCAGGTGAAGTTGGAAAATAACACTCCCTGTGCTTTGCCACCTTTAAGTCCCACTTTGACCAGCTCTACTGGTCCTGAGTCAGAAGGTCAGCAGTTAAAAAGAAGAGGTAAAATTCATCAGAAATTTTGTTACTTAAGTATATCTAAGATACAGGGCCTTTTAGATGACATAGGCTTTAGGGTTCATTAAGTACACTTGTGGGTGAGGCACAATCTTCCTTTCTATGGGAAGAATATTCAGCCTGGATGGAGGGGCATTCATTAGGGACAATATAATGTGTGCCATAATACAGGCTTGCACCAGCTGTGGTAAGGGGAGAGCTAATTGCCTGAGGGGTCAGGGGACCCCTCAGAGGAGGGAGCATTTAAACTGTATCTTCAAAGTTGAGAAATAATTCACTGGGCAGAAAAAAATAGGGGATAAGCATCCAAGCACAGTGATTAGGCCAATTTGGGAAAGTTGCCAGTAGCTAATAAGAGAGGCATGGTGGGGACTAACACAAGATGAGGAATATTAGGGCCAGTTTAGGGCTTAGATTACATTTGAAAGAGGTTGTTGTTGTTAGGTGCTGTCAAGTTGGGTCTGACTCATAGTGACCCCATGTACAGCAGAATGAAACACTCCCTGATTCTGTGCTAGGCACACCATCTTATTTATGTTTAAGCCCATTGTTACAGATACGGTGTCAATCCATCTAGTGGAAGGTTTTCCTTTTTTTCGTTGACCTGCCACTCTCCCAAACATTATGTCCTCCTCCAGGGATGGGTCCCTCCTGACTCCATGTCCAAAATAAGTAAGACGCAGTCTAGCCATCCTTGCTTCCAAGGAACACTCTGGTTGCACTTCTTGTATGACAGATCTGTTGGTTCTTTATGCAGTCCATGATATATTCAATATTTGTCTCCAGCACCATAATTCAAAAGCATCAATTCTCCTTTCTTCTTTGGTCAATGTCCAGCTTTCACAACCATACGATGCAACTGGAAATACTATGGCATGAGTAAGGCACACCTTCATCTTCAATGTAACGTCTTTACTTTTCAGTATTTGTAGGGAGCCCAAAATAATGGAGTCTGGTATGACAGACATAATTTTATGTTGAATATACTCATTGAGAAACTTTATTCAACAAATAATGAGGGTTAATTGCCAGACTGTCCCAGGAAACATGAAATATAGAAAGATTGTTCCATGGTAGAACTTCTGTTTTAATTAAGTATAGGTAAGTTAGTTATAATCAGACCATTAATTAGGTTACCAGTGGCCTCTAATATACAGGACTGTTCCATATCCACAAAGTTCTCCCTTAAAATTCTCCCACTTGCTCTCCCTCTCTATATGTTAGTTCTGTTTCTCTGGAAAACCTTTATACAATGAGTGACTCAGTTCTTTTACATCTACAGCAGCATTTAATATTTTCACTTAAAAATTTATTTTGTTAAATGTATAGTGATATCTCAATGGTGATTTTTAATTTTCATTTCCCTGATGAGTAATGTTACTGAACATGTGTTTATTTGCCATCTGTGTACTTCCTGTTTGATGAACTCTCTCTTTGTGTCTTCTGCCCATTTTCTTATTTGATTGCTTTTTGCTTTTTTTCTGTTGAATTTTTAGAGTTCTTTATATTTTGTAGATATGATTCCTTTGTCAGGTATATAATCTGCAAATAGTTTTCCCAAGTTGTAAATTGTCTTTTAGTTATAATGGTTCTTTCACAGAGCTTTTTTTTTTTTTTTGGCGCAGTACTAGGGATTGAACCCAGGGCCTCGCGCTTGCATCCTTTGCTTGCATCCTTTGCAAGTGCTAGACCACGGAGCTGCACCCTCAGCCCATTTTTTTTACTTTTTGAGACAGGGTCTCCCTAAGTTACGCAGACTGTCTTTGGTCTCGAACTTGCGATTCTCCTGCCTCCGCCTCCTGAGCTGCTGGGATTACAAGCGTGTGCCACTGCGCCCAGTTTGCACAGAGCAGAAGTTTTTAATTGTAGTGAGACCTTGTCTCAAAAAAAAAGAGAGTCCTTGTGATTTAGTCTGTTTTGTTTTTGTTTCTTTTGTTTTTTCCTGCTTTGATCTCATGTCTAAGAACTCTTCACTAAGCCCCCAATCCTGTTCTTCTAAAAGTTTTATAGTTTTAAATTCTACCTTTAAATCTGTGATCTTTTTTGTTAACTTTTGTATTAGGTATAGTGTTGAGACATAAGTTGAAGTTGTCTTCATTTTTGCGTGTGGATGTCCAGTTGCTCTAGCTCTATTTATGGTATTTTTCTTCCATCAAAATGCTTTTGCAACTTGGTCAATAATCAGTCAGTCATTCTTGCCTGGGGCTACTTTTAGGTTCTCTTTTCTGTTACATTGGTCTGTGAACCTATTCCTTCACCAATATTATGCAGTCTTGCTTGTTGTAGCTATATAAATTGTGAAGTGGGTATAGTCAGTCCTCGCTTTATTCTTCTTTATTTTACTTTTTTTGTGTGTGTGGTGCTGGGAATTGAACTGGGTCCTCACGAGTGCTAAGCAGGATCTCTACCGCTGATGTACACCCACTGGCTATAACCATTTTTAAGTGTACAATTCAGCAGGATTAAATACATTTACAATGTGTATACGCAGCAAGACTGTCTTTTTTGTTGGGGGAGGGGATGAGACAGGGTCTTACTATTTAGCTCAGGCTGGCCTGGACTTTGCTGTGTGATCGAGGCTGCCCTCAAACTCAAAATCCTCCTGTCTCAGCCTCCTGAGTGCTGGGATTACAGATGTGTACTGCCACACCCAGTTTAAGACCACCTATTTATAAAACATTTTCATCACCCAAAGTGTGAACTGTTAGCAATAATTCCCTATTTCCTCTTCCCCCAGCCCTTGGGAACCTGTATTCTACTTTCTCTTCCCCGACTCACAGCACCTTACAACAGTTCATCATGTAAGAGCCATACAGTATTATCCTTTTGTGTCTGGCTTATTTCACTTTGCATAATGTTTTCAAGGTTCATCCGTATTGTAGTGTATATCAGAATTTTATTCCTTTTTTAACATATATATATATTCTTAGAGCAGTTTTAAGTTCACAGCAAAACTGAGCAGAAGATACAGAGATTTCCCTTGTTTCCCCACATATGCCCAACTTCCTTCACCATCAAAAAATTCCTTCACCAGAGGGGTACATTGTTGTTGTTAGGTGCCGTCGAGTCAGTATCCGACTCATAGCGACCCTCATAGGGTTTTCACTGGCTGAGTGCTTCGGGATTGCCTTGGGAGTGGATTGTCAGGTCCTTCTCCCATTTTTGCAGTGCTGGGAATTGAACTCGGGACCTCAGAGACTGCAGCGCAGCGCTCTACCCACTGAGCTAAATCCCAGCCCAGGGGTACATTAGTTGCAATTAAACCTAGGTTGACACATCACTGTTACCTAAAGTCCATAGTTGACCTTAGAGTTAGCTGTTGGTGTTGTGCATTCTGTGGGTTTTAACAAATGTGTAATGATATATATGCACCATTGTAGTATTCTACAGGGTAATTTCACTGTCCTAAAAACGTCTTTTATTTATCTCTACCCCAACCCTTAGCAATCATTGATCTTTTTTTTACTGTCTCCATTGCTTCACCTTTTCCAGAATGTTATTTACTTTTTTTGAGACAAGGAAGGTCTCACTAAATTATGCAGACTGCCTCTGGTCTCAAACTTGAGATCCTCCTGCCTCTGTCTCCTTAGTTGCTGGGATTACAGGTGTGCACCACCGTGCTGGCTGACTGGAACATTCTTAAGTGGAAATGTTTACATAGCTTGGAGCTATACATGGCAAAGCTGGTTGAAGGGACTAGCCTTTTGGCAGATTGTTGGAAATCATTTTATAGAATTCCTCAGGCACATGTCAGTGATGGCTTGATACAAATGAAAGAGTTGGCCTCTGTGCCTTTGGCCCATGCAGGGCAACAGCCTGACAGCATCAGTCATTTTTTCCAGAGAAACACTGGGCTGCTTGTTGTCTACCACAGCCTGTTTGGTGCCCAAGCATCCCTCAGCTTTTGAGTCCATGTGATTCCTGCTCTGTTCTTAGTCCCTGCCTACACTCCCTATTCCAGTGGGGTCTCATTTCTCCTCATCTCTTCCTGTCAGTATGTGTTTACTTTTCTTGGGGAACATGCTGTTTGGAGCGTCCACGTTCTTTTGCAGTCCCTCTGTTTTGTCTGCCTTCTAATAACACTGGAGTGGAGATAGAGTATTGAAGCAGTCAGGTATTTGAATTGGTTGGAAGAGTTGCAAGGAGTACATTGAGACTTCCATACAAGTAAAAACTACACTTGAAGCATTCAGACTTATACTTCTTAGTCATTTTAACACCTCATTAAAGTGAATTGTTTACATTCTCTTACTGTGGCTGAGTGTATTGAATTTAAAATACTTCAAGGTCTCTGGGATAAGCCTAGGCTGTCATGCCCTGGGATACCTTCAGTATCACTGCAGTAGGCACAGGGATTAAGCTGTGGAAGGGGCAAATTTGTTTTTGTTTGCATTCCTTAATATCTGTGTTTCCATTTCCTTTTGCTGATAGATTGGGGACCACAAATTCAGTGCTCACCGGATTGTCTTGGCAGCTTCCATCCCGTACTTCCATGCGATGTTTACAAATGACATGATGGAGTGCAAGCAGGATGAGATTGTAATGCAAGGCATGGACCCAAGGTACTAAATCCCACCACTAGGCTTTGCAGGCTGCTTTCCAGGTGCAGTTGTAACCTGTGCTTGGAGCCGTTTAAGCACCTTCAGCTGGATACAGTGTGTAATAACACAGCTGCACACACAGTAGATTAGAATCTCAGCCAGTGGCTTGATGCAGGATTAAAATGAAGGGGCATTTCAGGCAGGAGTTGTTTTTGTTTTGCTGGAGTTTTTTTGTTTGCTTGTTTGGTTGGTTGATTGGCTGGTTGGTTGAAGAGAGTCTCCTCATGTAGCCCTGGCTGGCATCACACTCATGATCCTCCTGCCTTACCCTCCCCAGTGCTGGGATTATAGGCATCCACCACCACACCCAGCTTCAAAGGGAGTTTTCGTGGGGGTGTTTTAAGCTCTTACCTATTTATTTTGAGGCAGTGCCTCCCTATGTAGCCCAGGCTGGCCTTGAATTGTGTTGATCCTTCTGCTTCAGCTTCTCAAGTGCTGGGATTACAGGCGTATATCACTGTGCCCAGCTTCAAAACAGTTCTTCTAGTGTCTTCATTTACTTCTCAACAGTCAAGAACTGTGTTGTCCATTAGAACTTTCTGCAATGATGGAAATGTTCTTTTGTACTATCCAAAATGGTAGCTAGCCACTGGTGTCTATTAAACACTTGAAATGTGACTAGTGGGACTGAAGAACTGAATTCTAAATTTTACTTCATTGTAAGTAATTTAATTTTAAATAGTCATGTGTGGCTAATGGCAACTCTATTGTATCAGACAACACAGGCTAGAATGTGGCAGATTTTATGGTTATTTGATGGATCAGAAAATGGAAGCCCAAGGAGATCAAACCCAGGGTTATCCTATTAGTTATAGTTGGGCCTTTGCAAAGGGCCTGAGGTGAAACTCTTCAGAATGTTGGAATAGAATGAGGATGCGAAAGGGTGTTCGGTAATAAGATCAGAGAGATGAGAGAGGCCAGAACTCGTTCAGCCCTATAACTGGAATTTGAATTTCATTCTCAGTATGAATTGGACACCAGTAAAAAAAGATTAGAAGTCTCATTCTAGAAATTTACCCCAAAGCAGTAATAATAATAATCCCAAAACATAATGGTGATAAGATGGTGCTAGATATGGTGCCTATCAATAGAGCCAATAAATTATCACATATTTCCATGTTGAGATACCATACAGTAGGCCCCCAAAAACAGTAAACATGAAGCCAGTGTAGCAGTGTGAGAAAGGGCTTAATAAGCATCTTATCATTATATCCATATAATTTATGCATGCCAGTGGCCAGAGACTGAAAATGAACCTAGAAAAATGGTCACTGTTAACTTTTTCAGTAGGGCCTTATGAGTGATTATTTCCTGTTTTAGGATTTTTTGCAATAAAATTATTTGAGCAATGAAGACAGCTTTGATAGAATGAGTCATTGGCAGGGGTGCAGTAGTTATTTAGAAGGACATGAGCTAAGTGGATTTTTGAGCAGGGCTCATCTATTCTCCACATGGTCATGTCAGTTCAATTAGGGCCCAAGTGGCTTGTGGGCCAAGACTCATCTCTGAAGAGCTTCTTACAACTTTCCCTCTTTCCTCTAGTGCCCTGGAAGCTTTGATCAACTTTGCTTACAATGGTAACCTTGCCATTGACCAGCAAAATGTCCAGTCACTACTGATGGGGGCGAGCTTCCTGCAGCTGCAGAGCATCAAGGACGCCTGTTGCACATTCCTCCGAGAACGGTAAGGTGATGCAACAAGAAACGTGGTCCTCTTTTTCTGTAATCCTCTGCCTGTTTGCTGAGTCCTTGGTGGATCTAGCATTTTTAGAAGGGAGTGAAGATTACTCTGCAGAGATGACATTTCTTGAAATCAGTACCAAGTAGTGCTCATGTCTTTGGGCATTTGCACATTTTTGCCTAACCTACCTTGACATGCAATGTACCTCTTCTGATATTCCCTCTCCAATCGGGCCATCCACTAATTTAGCTAATCTCTCACCTGACTGATTCATTCAACTCTCAGCTATTCCATAGACATATCCATTTTTGTCTTTTTTTTTTTTTTTTTTTTTTTTTTTGAGACAAAGTCCCACTATGCAGGTCAGGCTGGCCTTGAACTTCTGATTCTTCTGCCTCAGCCTCCCAGTGCTAGAATTACAAGGTGTGTGTACCACCACATCCATCTCCTTGAATTTCTTGACCTTTCTTTTTATACTTCAGCTCTTTAAGAACCCACCTAAATTTACCTCCTGGAATATATGCATTCATTCATTCATTCATTCATTCTCTCTCTCTCTCTCTCTCTTTCTGTCTCTCTCATCTTTTCTGTACTTGGGGGTTAAATCCAAGACCTCATGCATACTTTGCAAGCACTCCACCACTGAGATGTACCCCCAGCCCATTTTTGACTTTTTATTTTGAGACAGGATCTTGCTAATTTACACAGGCTGCCTCTGGCCTTGAATTTATGATCCTCCTGCCTCCACTCCCCCAATCTCTGGGATTACAGACATGTCCCACCACATTCAGTTCCCCTGGAATTCTCTACCCTCCTCTATGTAGACCCCATCAATTTCCAATACTTAGTGAGGGACTTGATGGTTCTCCCACCACTTTTACTTTTTTTTTTTTTTTTTTTTTGGTACTGGGGGTTGAACCCAGGACCTTGCACATACTAGGCAAGCACTGTACTGCTGAACGCCTTTTTTTTTTTATTATTTTTCTGAGACAAGATCTCAGTAAGTTACATAAGCTGCCTCTGGCCTCAAATCTGTGGTCCTCCTGCCTCAGCTTTTGTTGTACCTGGGATTACAGGCCTGCACCACAGAGCTCTGCTTCCCATGACCTTTGAATTGAGCAGATACGAAGGCTCTTCTTCCCTTCAAGAGCCAGAGCCCTCAAGTCAGAAGGTAAAGACCTTTTAACTCCCAGAGGCTTGGGGGTGAGGACTAGAGCTGGACCGCTCAGTCAGGGAGAAGCAAACATAGCACCCCTGTGTGTGGTGCTCTCCTCCCATCTCCAGGTGCCTGGCCTAACGCCCAGCATTCCTTCACCTCAGCTCTGCCTCGTTACCTCGTGCCCCCTGAGAGCTGACCTCCCTTCCCCACATTCCTATGCCACCAG